>QVOB01026065.1:0-39711 GCA_014839585.1 Pseudomyrmex concolor
TTAATAAATCAAAATTTATATTATTATATTCCAGAATACGACCCAACGGCACGGAGTTACAACAGATAGTTAAACAAGGAATTGGTTCTAACGGAATTCGCGGTCTAGCCGTAGACTGGGTCGCAGGAAACTTATACTTCGCCAATGTTTTTCCTCACGACAACTATGTTGAAGTCTGTCGGTTGGACGGCTCCAATCGTAAAGTGCTCGTAAAGACGACAACAGATGCTCCTCGAGAACTAGCCGTGAATCCTATAAAACGATACTTGTATTGGATCGATTATGGGCAGTATCCTCGAATAGGCAAGGCTTTCCTCGACGGTAGCAATTGGGTTCCTATTGTAACATCGGGTATCAGCACACCGCGTGACCTAACGATCGATCTTGCAACGCACAATATTTATTGGGTGGATTCAAAATTGGACGTTATTCAAAGAGTGACCTATTCCGGTGGAAACCAAACCATCATCCGCAGGAATCTGCCAAATCCGATGGGCGTTGCCATTTTCGGTGAAGAAGTCTATTGGGTGGATCGAAATTTGGCCACGGTCTTCAAAGCGAGCAAACTGGAGGGTAACATCAGCCTTCCCATTCCTGTCAGAACGAATTTGCAAAAGCTGAGAGATATCGCCATCTTCGATCAGAGCAGCCAACCACCAGATCCTGGGAATCCATGTTCGCTGGTATTATCAAAATACGGATTGAGATGCGCTCAATTCCGTCACTTAAGAAAATAGAAATATTTTCAAAAATAACTAACTTAAATAATTCTTATTTTTATTTTCAGGTACCAAATGGCGGATGTTCTCAGTTGTGCTTCGCTTTCCCGAAAGATAATCCGAGATCATTTACGTGCGATTGCGCGATAGGCAAACTCTCTTCCGATAATCATACATGTGAAAACGTGGAAGAATATTTAGTATTCGCCACGCGAACTGAGATTCGCGCCATTAATCTGGACCCGCACAACACCAACGTGCCCTTCATGCCCGTCGGAAACCTGACGAATGTAGTCGGAGTGGACTTCGACTACCAGGATAAGAAGCTGTTGTTTACTCAGATTCGTCCTTGGGCAAAGATTGCTTGGACACCATCGGATCGGCCATCCTCTTCCGACGTGCACACGTTGATCAGTAAAGGAATTAATCCCGAAGGTATTTCTTATGATTGGACTCAAAAGAAGGTGTACTGGACAGACTCTTCTAACAACAGCATCTACGCGATGGACCTTGACGGATCTAATCTTGTGATGATTGCGCGCGTTGATCGTCCGCGCGCTATCGTCGTCGATCCTTGTAACGGCTCGCTCTACTTCACGGATTGGGGTCGTTTTGGAACATCCGGAAAGATATTTAAAGCCACTATGGCCGGATCATTAAAACGTACTATTATTGACACCGATCTTTCACAACCTAGTGGTCTGGCGATCGACTATGAAGATGAAATGTTGTACTGGACTGATGCCGTACGCGAGAAGATCGAACGATCTAATCTCGAAGGACAGAATCGAGAAGTCCTGGTTAGCGCTACTATCTATCCCTTTGCCATCACTGTCTTCAGAGAACATATTTATTGGACAGATCTACAGCTACGTGGAGTTTACCGAGCAGAGAAGCACACCGGAGCTGACAAAATCGAGCTGGTGAAGCGATTAGAAGATTCTCCGCGGGATCTTCACGTTTTCTCCGCGGCCAGGCAAGAGTGTAACGTTAATCCCTGCAACATCAAGAATGGTGGTTGCGATCAGTCCTGTCACCCGAGTCACAACTTTACCGTCGAGTGCAAGTGCGACGACAACAGCAGGCTGGTGAATGAAGACAGAATGTGCGTGTCAAAGAATGTCACCTGCGATTCCAACAAGTTTGCTTGCAGAAACGGCAGATGTATCTCAAGAATGTGGGCATGTGACGGTGACGATGATTGCGGCGATGGTACCGACGAATACATCAGTTATTGTTCTCATCACTCGTGCAGTCCGAACGAATTCCGTTGCAATAACGGCAGATGTATTTTCAAGACGTGGAAGTGCGATCACGAGAACGATTGTCGGGACGGTAGCGACGAAGAAGGTTGCGTTTATCCACCGTGTGCACCGGGCGAGTTTACTTGTGCGAACCATCGCTGCATCCCGCAGATCCAGGTGTGCAACGGTATCAATGACTGCAAGGACAACGTTACTTCCGACGAGACGCATGAACGCTGTCCACGTAATACCACGTGTCCAGTAAATCATCTCAAATGCGAAAAGACGAATATCTGCGTGGAGCCATACTGGCTTTGTGACGGCGACAACGATTGCGGCGACAACAGCGACGAGAATCCGATTCACTGCGCTCAAAGAACCTGTCCTCAGAACAGCTTCCGATGTCCCAACAATAGATGCATTCCAGCTACTTGGTATTGCGACGGCGACGACGATTGTTTGGATGGAAGCGACGAACCACCCGGTTACTGTCAATCCGAGGGCAGAACATGTTTCGGCGACTTGTTCACATGCGACAACGGCAACTGCATACCAAGAATTTACATCTGCGACGGCGACAACGATTGTCTGGATAATTCCGACGAGGACGATCGTCATCAGTGTAACGACAGAAAGTGCGACGAGGAAACGGAGTTCACCTGCACCGCGAACAAAATGTGGAATCGCGCTCAATGTATTCCGAAGAAATGGTTGTGCGACGGAGATCCGGACTGCGTCGACGGTGCTGACGAAAATATAACTTTGCATCACTGCCCGCCGGCAACTCCTTGCTCCGAGAATCAGTTTACGTGCGACAACGGACGATGTTTGAACCGCAACTGGTTGTGCGATCACGATAACGACTGCGGCGACGGCAGCGACGAAGGTAAATTCTGCAATTCTAAATACAGAGATTGCAACCAGCAAGAGTTCAAGTGTCAAAACTTCAAGTGTATTCGCCAACAATTCCGTTGCGACGGCCAGGACGACTGTGGCGATCATTCGGACGAAGTAGGATGTCGTAAGTATAATAATACAATTACAACAATACGTGTGGCAATAAGATATAAAGTTTTGTTTTTAATTAAATTAGTTTTTCTTTCTTTCTCATTCAAATCTTTGTTGTTTTTTCATTTATCTTACATGATGTGTTATATTATATTCTTATACGATATGTAAAACATTTCACTTGACAAGAATGTTTTACCTGTTTAGCGTCCAAAGAGAAAAACACCACATGTCCGAATCCGAACGACTTTATGTGTGCGAACGGCAACTGCATCGACTCTCGCTTGGTTTGCAATAAAGAAGCGGATTGTGCGGATGAGAGCGACGAGTCGCCGCATTGTTTCGTAGACGAGTGCGCTCGTATCGAAATGAACCAGTGTGGACACAAATGCGTTGACACGCCTCTCAGCTATTATTGCGTATGTAATCCCGGTTTCAAGTTAATGGCCGATGGCAAGGCCTGCGACGACATCGACGAATGTATCGAGATGCCGCAGTTATGCAGTCAGCAGTGCGAGAACACACCCGGCAGTTATTATTGCAAATGCAACGAACGTTATTACGAGAGAGAAGCCGACGAGCACACGTGCAAGCGCCGAGACAATATTCACCCGTGGATCATATTCACAAACAAATATTACGTGAGAAACATGTCGATCGACGCGTCCAATTACAGCCTGATGCATCAGGATCTGATCAACGTCGTTGCACTGGACGCAGATTACGGTCAGGAGATGTTGTACTTCTGCGACGTCACAGCAAAAACGATATACAGGTACGCTCACATTATATGTTTTTGTTTAATACTATAGCACAAATGATAATGTATCTTTTATTGATGGATTTACACACGCGTTTAAAATGATGTACTATTTTTTTTCCAGAGCACCGGTGAACGGCGGTGACAGAGAACCTATCATTCGTCACGACAGTTTGGGCTTGGAAGGAATTGCCATCGATTGGGTCGGTCGAAAATTATATTGGTTGGATCGTCACGCGAAACACCTGGACGTCGCCGAGCTCGATGGCACCAACAGAAAGACACTGTATGTCGGAATAGCAGATCCACGCGCGATTGCGGTTCATCCTGGCATCGGATACCTGTACTTTACATCTTGGCATCTTCAGGTGAGGAGTTCAATTGTTGATTTTCACTTCAAGCGTATTTTGATTTTTTTTTAACTCTGAAAGTCTATTATACTTACATGTAATTTATATTTACTTATAATTTTTTAACTCTAGGCTTACATTGGTAAAATGGGTATGGACGGCAGCAACTTCACTCGAATTCTGACCTGGGAAGACGACATCGCTTGGCCGAACGCTCTGACAATCGATTACTTCACCGATCGCATCTTCTGGGCGGACGCCCATCTGGATTACATCGCTTTCGCCGACTTCGAAGGTCGCAATCGGCGAATCGTTTTGTCCGGCGCTTCGGTGCCGCATGTGTTCGCTATCACCGTGTTCGACGATTATATTTACTGGACCGATTGGAATTTGAAGGCCATCAGTAGAGCAAAGAAATTCTCGGGCGAAGATCGGAAAGTGTTGCGCAACACCACTCATCGACCGTACGATATTCACGCGTATCATCCCTTGCGGCAATTGCCCTACAACAATCCCTGCGCGGAACACAACGGCGGTTGCTCGCATCTCTGTCTCATCGCGCCACCCGCCAGCTCGTACCTGCTCGAAGGATACGGTCAGCCCGGAGTGACTTCTTACAAGTGTCAGTGTCCGAATCAATTTATTTTGGACAAAGACGGCAAGACGTGCATCGCGAATTGCACCGCGGGCCAGCATCGTTGCGGACCGCCCGACGAGAAGTGCATACCTTGGTACTGGAGGTAAGATCATTTACTGACTTAAAATATTATTCATGTGTTGTCTGTTCAACTGATCGAGGCGGAAAAACAATCACGATAAAACTTGCAGATGCGACGGAGAAAAGGACTGCAAAGATGGATCCGACGAATCATCGAGCTGCCCTACGAGAACTTGTCGGCCGAGCGTGTTCCAATGCGCGAATGGAAACTGCACGCCGAGCGTGACGATTTGCGATGGATCCGATGACTGTGGCGATCGAAGCGATGAAGCTCATTGCGCACTCGAATGCGGAGAACTCGAATTCAAATGTAAATCCAACGGTCGCTGCATACACGATTCCTGGAAATGCGACGGGGATGCCGACTGCAAAGACGGCAGTGACGAAGATCCTGCTATTTGCAGTGAGTATCATTCAACGGTTCCTGCGATCCGAGCACCGAGTTCAGCTGCAAAAACGGCAAGTGTATTCCCAAGCTATGGATGTGCGATTCCGACAACGACTGCGGGGACGACAGCGACGAGCCGGCGTACATGTGTCGGCAGAGGAATTGCACCACCGGATGGCAACGGTGTCCCGGACACGCGAACTATCGTTGCATTCCGAAGTGGCTGTTCTGCGACGGCAAGGACGACTGCCGTGACGGTTCCGACGAGCGCCCGGAGAACTGTCCCAAGTGCGATCCCAAAATGGACTTCAAGTGCGCTAATAATCGATGCGTGCCGAAACAGTGGCTCTGTGACTTCGCCGACGATTGCGGGGACGGCAGTGACGAGGCCGACGTGATGTGCAAAGACAAGTATCGCGAATGCTCCGAGAGCGAGTTCAAATGTAAGAACGGCAAGTGCATCGCATCCAGATGGAGATGCGACAATGAGGACGACTGCGGCGACAACAGCGACGAGGAGGCGTGTCATCGCTGGGTGTGCAAGGTATGTTTCTCAAATTTTGCAATTTTTTTTTTTTAATTTTGGTTTTTTCTTCAAAACATATCTTTCTCTTAAAGGCGCTTTTAATTTTGTTTATAATCCATTTACTTGTGACAGAACGAGAGTTTCCAATGTAAGAGCGGTCATTGCATCGCGTCGTATCTTCGTTGCGACGGAGCGCGAGATTGCCGAGACATGAGTGACGAGATCGATTGCCCACCGAGATATCCCGGAGGAAGATATTGCCCGCAGTCGCGATTCCAATGTAACAACAATCTTTGCGTCGCTTTAACCGACATGTGCGACGGCACCGACGATTGCGGCGACAATTCTGACGAAAGCCCAACCACGTGTGGTGAGTTGTCGTAATTCTTTTTTACAAAATAAACGAAAGGAACGAAAAATTGATGCGTACATTGTCTGTTTAGCGAACTTCGAGTGCGATACGCAGAAACGGTTCCAATGCGCCAACCATAAATGCATCGCCAAGTATCAGATGTGCGACGGAATCGACAACTGCGGCGACGGTTCGGACGAGAACAACATCACCATGTGCGTCAAACAGATTCGATCTTGCGACCTGATTTCCGAATACACCTGCGCGAATAAAAAGTGCGTGGAGCGTCACAGACTGTGCGATCTCGCGGACGATTGCGGCGATTTATCGGACGAGTTAGGATGCCGTAAGTTTTATTATTTTGCAAGTGTCCCACTTTTTCTCGTGCAATTCAACAAATTAAATTATCATCGAGCGATTGTGTTGCGATTTTCAGATCATATCCATCATTGCACGACGAACGATCGTGGCGGTTGCGAGCACAAATGCCACAACATTACTGACGGTGGTTACATCTGCGCTTGCTATTCCGGTTACATAATTTCGATGGATAACAAGAAGCATTGCGTGGATATCGACGAATGCCAGACTGGTCAGCATCAGTGCTCTCACATCTGCACCAACCTGAACGGCACCTATGCCTGTTCCTGCCGGCAAGGCTTCAAATTATCGGACAATCTGAGTGGCGTGTGCCGTACCGAGGACGACGATGTTGTCGTGCTGTTCTCCTACGGAGAAGAACTCAGAGCCTACGACCTGCGCACCAGGGAAGAGATGGATCTGATAGACAATCAAGATAGAGTTTTCACCATCGATTTCGACCCGAGGACGGAATACGTTTTCTGGATTGACGCGTATAAGAGAGCTATCAGACGGTCCTATATGTTGAACGCCAAAGAGGGCCAGGCGAAGATCGGATACGCGCAAGATCTCAATATGAAAAGTAAGTAAAATATATTATTCAATTTTTCGTTGTGAGATTAGTTGATTAATTAATAAAATTTAATCTAAAAAATTCTTCCTGATTCACAGTTGAAAGCAGGCCGACGAGTCTGGCTGTGGACTGGATTTCCGACAATCTGTACTGGACTGAGGTCAGTTTTGCACCGGAAAATTATGAAGGTCGAGTTATGGTTGCCAAATCGGACGGCAGATATCGACGTAGTCTGGTTACGACAAATCTCGGACATTTGACATCGATAGCCGTGGACCCCGAACAAGGGGAGCTCGTGTGGGCTGACATGTCTACTCCGATGATCGAAATAGCCTGGATGGATGGAGAAAAGCGCCGCTCGCTTGTCTCGGATCGACTCGGCAGTCCATCGGCGCTTACTATCGACTACGCTATGGATCACACCCTTTATTGGTCTGATATCAAGCTGATGACCATCGAAGCGATCAGCTTGAACGGCCTGAAGAGAAGAGTCGTGCTGAAAGGCAAACGTCTTGGAGGACCGTTGGGATTGGATGTTTTTGAGAACAATCTCTACTGGACCACCAGGCTAGACGGTGAACTCCTTCGACAAGACAAATTTGGCAGAGGAGTTCCGGAAGTTGTTGTGAAAAATATTCCTAGTGCTTCAGCTGTCAAAATCTATCATCCGTTGAGATACAACACCAGTCTGAGAAATCCTTGCGAAAATGAACAGTGTACTCATTTGTGTGTGACGATACCTAGAGGCAGTCGTTGTCTCTGTTCGGACAACATCGCATCTCCACGTTTGTTAGACGATAGTCAGAGGCATTGCGATGCTACCAACGAGAGACCTTTGCCGGCGCCTAGAATATGTCCATGCGAAAACGGCGGACGATGCCAAGAGGTGGACGACAAGCTGATGTGCAACTGCCGCGAGGAATTCCACGGCGAACATTGCGAAATAGCAGCCGTCGCCGCCAGAGCGGGCGGATCTACCGCCGCTATAGTTGTTCCTGTTGTTGTATGTCTGCTAGTATTGTTCTGTGCTGCCGCAATTTTCATGGTTCTCAAGAAGCGACCATTGTGAGCATACTTTTTTTACGTGTAATATAAAATAAAATATTTAAAAATTGTTTTTTTTTTTTTTACATTTGATTATTATTTACAGCGGCAAGCCTGGTCTTAGCAGCCTCACGGGTGCGCAAAGCGTTTCCTTCCGCCAGGGTAGTAATGTGGAATTTGGCACGGCCGCTCACGAAAGAATGGTACGTATGTGAAATTAGAAAGCTGCGCTGAGCAGTTAAACATCAAACTCGTTAAAAAAATAAAAAAAAAAGAAGAGACAAACAAGAATAAAAAGAACAACTTGCACGGAAAGTACATTTTTCTATATATTTATGCTTACAGGAACCTCTTGATGTGGAATACAATTTGAACGATGTTACCAATAAGAATAGAGACTTCAGTAATCCGATGTACGACGCGGTGAATTTAGAGAGCGGTACCACGAACGGTACCGGCGCTAGCAGTATGTACGAAGTGCCGGCGGAGATGAAGCCTTCCAGTATACAACACAAAGAACCCCCGCAGTTACATCTGAAGAGGAGGGAACTCGATCCGTCGTCTATCGATTCGGGGAAGGACACGCAGCAGCTGGTCGAGGAAGACAAGTCCGAGTGCTAGAGAATAAATTTCTATTTAGAGAGTTTTCTTCAGATCTATTGTCTGTGCTTCACACGCAAGTCGCGAAACTGCAAGGACAAACACACGATGCAAATTAATTCACTTTTACGTAACAAAAATGCGGATTGCTTATGACCGCGCGTTATTTATTAAGCATTTATTCATTGAAATTAGTTTTTTTTTAATACACATGCAATAATCGATTCAAGTTTTTTTACGTAAAAATCTTTCGACGGAAAAAGATTTCAGATTCTTCGAGTCTCGAGAAGACAGATTAAAAATCAATTTATAAATATTTTATCTTTTACGATTTTTTTTTTCTACACTATGGTAAACGAATCGCAATAGTGTTTTGATCTTTGATTCGCGGACTTAAGAATCTTTCCGATCATAGATTCTTATTCAAATTTGTAGATCGCTCAAACCAGGAATTGTGAACTGGTTTCGGGATCTCAAACTATATATTGGACAATATATAAGAACGGCGTGATACGTGGAGATCGAAAATATCGATTTCACGGAGAGTGTAAGATGAAAGCGTATATATTGCAGTAGGCGAGATCGTGTCTCAGTTTTTTTTTTTTTTTTTTTTTTTTTTTTTTTTTTTTTTTTTTTTTTTTTTTAATATAATTGCTAACAAAGTATAATGTTCATGTTATCTATGTACCATAAAACCGACGCAACACATTCCATCTTCTTATAAAGTTGCTTGAAGTGTAGTGATAATGCAGAACACTTTTAATATAGTTGCGATGTGTATGTACATGTGTGTATATGCGTGCACGTGGTGCTCGAATTGATATGTTTTCTCGATCATTTTTAATTTGTTTTATAAAAAAAATATGCGCTTTTATCTACAGAAAAAAACTTTGTTTTTTTTTTAATTACTTGACAATTTGCGTAATAACTTGCAAAATTTATATAGTTTCGTGATTTGTAATATGTTTCAGTTCATCACATGTGTATATCTATATGATTCGAGCACTGGTACATGTGCGTCAGAATTAATTCTCACCTAGCGGAATATAGCAGAATCAAATTTTCGAAAAATTTTAATAGAAGTGATAAGTCTATGTCTGTCTTTTCTTGTTTTTTATTTTTAATCTAACAAAAAGTAAGTTTTTTAGAAAAAGAGTTTTGGCGACCGTGCTAATAACGGTCACATGTAACGCAGATTTTTTTAGAAACAATTGGTGTCTCACACCAACACATCTTCAACAAATAATTTACATTTAGACTGGCGTATGAACCAACCAATTGGGTCTAAAGAGTTATAATATTGCAAAAAAGAAGTTTTTAAGAATTAAATGATCCTGCTATAGTGGTTTGCGTAATTGGATTGAGTGTTAATGATGCGCGCACGTTCTCTCGTTATATATATAGAAAAAGAAAAACAGTTGTATTCTTAGCAAAGTATTTGTATAAGGCGTGGCGTTATATAGTTTTTTATGTTGAAAAGTTGTTACGGTGAGAGTAAGCGTGCAAGTCCGAAGAGCGAAATGTTTCACACATGAGCGTTTTATTTTAAATGTTATGTTTATTCCTGTGGATATATAATTATATTTCTCAGAAACTGATCAAGTGTACGATACGAAGATGTATCTCTTCCGCGCGGAAAAATATCTTGATTGTTGTACTCGAAAAAATTCTTAACACGTTTATCGAATATTGCAAGTTTTGAAAACGAAGATATATCCAATCATTTTACAAGATGAGATACTTATAAGATACTTTCATTTCTTTTAATTCATACGCTTGTTGCAAGGTCGGTAAACGTGTAATTCTTCTATTGAACGAATATATATATGTATACATATCTAATTGCAAAACAACCTTTCTTTAAATCATGATATTTATAATTTCCGAATTTCTTAGAAAAAAACGGATTGTACATATATAGATACTTTGATTTATAAATTTTCAACGTAAGAGATACGTTGTACATATATATATATTTTTTACAAACTAAATTAAAGGAAAAGAATTATCGATACTGACCTATTCTCTCCACGCACACACTCACAGAGATATTACAGATTATTCTCTATATAAATTCTATAAAATATATATATATATAAATAAAAATAAATAAATATATATTTTTTGTTGCAATCGATTTTGATCTGGGCAATGTGTTCCAGAATGTCTATTATTATATCTATACTTTCTATATGTATCACTTCTTATCAAGTTGAAAATAATTGTTAATATATTGTGCAAGTATTAAACAGAGAGAAAGAGAGAGATACCGTCCAAAAATAAATGATAAAGTTCATCACTCAATTTTTCCCTCTGCCTATGCATACGTAAAATAATTTCCATAAATGTTAATTAAAACCATTACTGTTAATAAATTTTATTCTGAAGAATTTTTTGTAATTATAAAAGAATTTTTTATTTTTGTTTGCGAATCATAATCAATCTCTCCGTATAAAAGAATAAACCTTTAATAAGTTTTTTTTTCGATATTCCCACGCGTGTTGCAATGTTTTTTTTTAAATTAAATTTAATTCAAACAATAAAAAATAATAAGTCATATGTAGATTATAATTAATTATCTCAATTAATGACAGATAGATGAACTGTTTTATTTTTATCTTTAGTTGTGTTAATTTTATAAATGTATAATATATTGTAAAAAAATCTAGCACAGTGACGTATGACACAGTGACATATGACTTATATTCCGTCTCTTTCTTTCTTTATCTTGTACTTTCTTTCTTTATCTCGTACTTTGCTGTTTCCTTTTTATGTTTCAGTTTTCTACCACTTGGGCGACGGATACGCTGTTAATTCTTTATAATCTTTGATTCTAAATATACACTTTACGAAGACTGTTGTAAAATAATTAGTGTAGAATAATGGCAGAAGAAAAAAGCGAAAGGTATGGAGCACTCAATAATGTTTCACATTCTTTTATGTATATATTCCATAACCGGTTTCTTTCGTTTTGCTTATGTATTCCCAATATAACATTACAAAGTGAGGTTATATTTCTATGTTCCGGTTTAATTGTTGACAAACAACTCGACAAACTAGTTTACTTGCATTTATATAAGTTTTTAATAAAAGGAAATTACTGTAGTGCAACAGATAAACCAGAGCAAACGGAAGCTACGGAGGATAAGACAAAAATAAAGCTCGATGATAAGAATAAACAAAAGTCTAAGGACGAATTGGCAGAAAAATCCAATGGACAAAACACAAACAATGAAAATGGAAATTGTTACTGGTGACTACTTTTTATCACAATATCATTACACGATATCATTGCATAATATTATTATATGTTGAACATTACATTTTAATGTCAATTACTTTGCAGTGGAAAAGAAAGGAATCTGAATATTGTGGAGTTACTTTGTGCCAGTTGTTCACGATGGTTTCATGAGTCTTGTATTGGATATCAATTGGGTAAACTTGTACCTTTTATGATGAACTATGTATTTATGTGTAAAAATTGCTCACCTACTGGTTTGGAGAATTTCAAAAAAAATCAGGCACGTGAGTACACCGCAATATGTAACATATTAGTGAGTATGCTTGCATATCACTTGAATTATCAACCTATATGATGGAAGAAACATTAAGAAATTGTTAAGTATGATTAATTATGGTGTCTCACTTTAATCTTCCAGCATTTCCACAGATGTGTGTAACAGCAATAGCAAACTTATTACAAATGTGCCAAAAAGAAAATGAGCAGAAGACTCTTTTTCACAAAGACAAAGATATTATACCGTTTATCGAATGTCATTGGGAGAGCATGACCACAATGCCTCGTAGGGTCACTCAATCCTGGCATGCTACAGTATGTAAAAAGCTGTTCTAATTGAAGCTACTCTTATTCAAGCTACAGATATTTCTAATATTCCAATTCAATACAAAGACATTAAAACTTGAGTCAATTTAATTAAGTTTTTTTATGATAATTTTTTTTTTTATTTTCTCTGTTACAGATACAAAGAGCGCTGCTCAAAGATGTTGGGGCGTTATTCACAGTGGACGAGAGTACGTCAGAAGGTCAGCTTTTCGGCTTGGCAAATCCTGAACTCACAACAATTAAACCTAATTATGAAGCGATGATTAAGAATGGTCATCTAAGAGCAACAGAGATGGGTCTGCAACATGTCGGTGTGTGTTTCTTTCAATCATAATTCAGAAATTTCTTGTGACATTAAGTTGACTATATGTGGAGCGATTGATAAGTATTCGAAACGACGCGTAGATAATGATAGTAGTATCACATTGTTGTTGCCGATGACACGTTTCATTCTTCAGAAGAACAAATGTCAAATGTTGATTCATTATCGTACGTGTGTTGTTTGTGTAACAGCTCGTCAAGATATAGCCATTTACGGCATCGATGACTTTCATTGTTGCTCAAAAATTTTTTTCACTCAAGCCATTTTTCAGATTCGGAAATAAATAAAAATAAAAATTTGCATATCTGTCGAATACAACAGCAATTTCGAAGCCAAACTCATAAATTTTGACTATTGCAACAGTTGAAATTCTGAAGGATAAAAATTAACTTAATAAAAATAAACTTGTTGACGATAACAGCAACGTGATACTACTATCGCTATGTGTCGTTTCGGGTATTTATCAAGTGTCTGTCATATATTTCAATTATGAAAGCGAAATTAAACAAATATAATTGATTAAACTTTTAATTAGATTTTTTTACACGGTTTATAAAGCTTAGCAAACATAGTAGCAAATAAATTTTGTTAAGTTATATGCATATAGATTTGTCAGTTCTTATCTTATCGTCAATGTAATCGTCAACTTGCTATCACAAAAGTACTCAAAAGTCTGAATCATAACAGAGAAATCGACTTGTGGATGTATTTTACTTTACGACTTCGCTTTAGTCGCACAATGTGATTTTGATATCGGTAATTACACACATATATTATACATTCTGTAAACAAGAAATATTTATCGTTTCAAAAATTTGCAAACTTTTTATTTTGAAATTGAATGTATCGAAGAGAAGAAGCGGTAAGATCAAAGTAAGGAAAAAAAGATCAGAAGTGACATATTGTTCGCGAGATATATCGAGAACGAATAAAACATTAAAAGTTTTGTAATGGAACGTTCAGTGCCACTTAGCGGAGGATTGAGAGGTCGCAATGCGAAGCGGAAGCTTCCGGGAGAAACTGCGGGCACGGGTTCCGGGAAGAAAGGCAGAGGGTCGGATATGACCATTCCCAAACTTCCCGCTCATGGTTATCCTCTCGAACATCCATACAACAAAGACGGCTACAGATATATTTTGGCAGAGCCGGATCCTCATGCACCGTTCCGACAAGTATGTGTTATTTTTTTTTGTCGACCATGTTTTTTAACTTTTCTGAATGTTTAAATTTGCGCATTCAGGAGTTCGATGAAAGTAGCGATTGGGCCGGTAAACCTATACCAGGATGGCTATATCGCGCTCTTAGTCCGAGCGCGGTTTTGCTTGCGTCGCACGATCGCGCGCAGCAGCTTAAAGTAGCAGAGGACAGATTGGCAGTCACAGGAGAGAAAGGATATTGCATGATCCGAGCTACGCATAGTACGTGAGAATGCTATCGATTTACGTGATGTATGTGGACATATATGTATTTTAATTACATTTACCGATACACTATGCAGATGTAAGCAGAGGAACTTGGTATTGGGAGGCGACAATCGAGGAAATGCCAGAGGGATCTGCGACGAGACTTGGATGGGGACAAGAGTACGCGAATTTGCAAGCTCCTCTTGGATATGACAAATTTGGCTATTCATGGAGATCGAGGTATTACCATATTTGTGTATTAAAACATTTTTTAACATTGCTCTTTTTTTTTTAGAAAGAAAATATTTTAACAAAGTTTTTGACACAATTTTTGACAGGAAAGGCACACGGTTTCACGAAAGTCGAGGCAAACATTACAGTAATGGTTACGGTGAGGGCGATACTTTGGGTTTTCTCATAGTCCTTCCTGATACTTATGATGCATCGCACATTCCGAATACTTACAAAGACAGAGTGAGCAATAATCAATAGCCTAACCTAATCTAACCTAATCCTAGTTATTATTTTTATTAAAATGATCTGTAAATTTATGTTTTTTTAACTTTCTGCTTTCTGACACAGCCGTTAGTTAAGTTCAAGAGTCATTTGTATTACGAAGAGAAGGATCAACTTCAGGAAGCTCTTAAAGCCTTGCGACCTATAGAAGGCAGCAAAATCATATATTATAAAAACGGAGTCAATCAAGGTGACGCTTTTGTGGAAATCAACAAAGGTGCTTACTATCCTGCAATCTCTATTTATAAAAGCGCAACGGTGTCCGTGAACTTCGGGCCGAACTTTAAATATCCACCAACTAATGTTACATTTAGAGGCGTAAGTCGCATTTCTTTATCATCAATCCTATATTTACGTTGTATCGTACATGATTCTTACGTATTATCTTCAAATTATTTTTCATCTCAATCAGTAATTTTATTTAAATTTTATTACAACGTAAGAACAACAAATACAAACTTTTTGCGATCAGTTTCAATTCGAATGATGCGATCAATTTTATCTGTGCGCAATTGCAGGTGCACGAAAAAGCGGAGGAAGCTATAGCCGAGCAATCGATGGCGGATATGCTTTATCTAACCGAGAACGAAGGCAAACTAAGATTGGATACATTCGTATTGTGACATTAGTGCAACTTTTATGTTTTGTATCGTTTTTGTTGCAAATTATACAGCTCTTTTGCACTAAACCTGTGTTTTATATCTTTAACTTACATTTATGATTATCTATATTAAGATGTGTTAATCGTAAAACTTTTTGTTTTTCTTCAGCATGAAAGAAAGGATATTATTTAATTGTATATCTCTAATTTTGACTTACATATATGAAAAACATTTCATATATATACGTCATATTTATTACACTTCTTAATTATTCTAAAGTAAAAATATATACATAAATATTACAGTAAGATTACATTGTTGTGATATTATTTTTTACTATTTTTTGTATTTTGAATTATTTAAATATTGTCAATACATAGAGAGAGAGAGAGAGAGAGAAAGAGAGATGGTTATTTTCCAAAACCACCTCTACAGGCAGGACTTGGCGTTATTGTTTTGTTGCTTGTTTCCCATTGTTCAGGTGTTTTTGCCTTAAAAAATGGCAAAGAATAGGCAATGTAAAGAAATTGTAACGTGTCGATGGTACATACTTGACGAAAATATTCGTAATTTTTTACAGATAACTCGTATAACGCTGATTTTCCGTTATCCAAAAATGCCGCGTTATATTAATCGTATTATACGAAGCTCGAATAAGTGCGTATATTAAAAAACCATTATAGATTCCATTTTACTACAAATTTGTAAACGGCATTACATCGAAATCACGTTGTTCAAGTATCGTGTTATACAAAGGTTATCTACGTTTATTGAGATGTAAAATTTATTACATATGTATTATTCAGTCAGTTTTTATATGAGAGAAAGAGACGAAATTAATTTTAATCACTTACTACTATGGACAGAGCGTGTACACCTCCTTCTAGTTCAGCTTGCAACAACTCATTTATCATCCGGTGTCGCTAAAGTTACATATAATCAAAGTACACATTCTTTTCATGTTATTTGTGAATTAAAAAATTGACCTGTAGTACTTACCTTGATCGGTGGCTGTTTGTCAAATTTTTCGGACACTACTATTACCTTGAAGTGTGTCTCTGAATCTTGGGGAACATTATGCATGTAAGATTCATTAATAACGTCGTAGTATACAGGTTTCAGGGCGGCTTCCAGCTTTGTTCTGATTGAATTCTCTACGAGCTTGCTCAACGACTTGCTGCAGCTCATGTCTATTTAGAATATTAAGAAAATATAACTCAATACACTCTTGAATCTCTTTTATATCATGTAACATTGTCTTTTTATATACAATATTCTATACTCTCTTACAAGCAATATTATTGTGTGTTGTATGTATAAATAAACTACTCGATGATTTGTAAATCCACTTTTTACAAAATTTGATATATGTACAATTTAAAAAAACATTTAATTACGCTGATATACTTACTTCTTTTAATAATTAATTTTCTTAGCAATATCTCCTTATTATGCTTTACGCACTTTTACTACTTATATTATTTATATTATTTTGTTATGATATAATTAAATTATGAATGTGTATAATTATATGCTAGTTTGACAATTTGAATCAACTTTAAGGTTAGTTTAAATTATATTGCAAGCCGACACTCAGAGAAATAAATGAATACACAAAAAATAAATTGTGTTGCGTTGAGAACAAAGACGTTTTCTTTTCTACGCGCCGTTTCAGATCGAAACTTGGTCAGAGACTGACGACAATCATTAGAAAGGAGAAAGAGACTGATCTTCTCTTGACGCACAGTGCAATTTATTTTTCGTCACTGTACATTTTCTTGTATACTTCTGATATCACGTGCTTTGTCACAACAGTTGTGCAACAGTGATGATCAAGCACAGAGATACCAATCATGCAAGTTGCACACAAGCAATGGTGGGAGAACTTGACGAGGTTAGTCTTATCTCTACCTCGTCAAGTCCTCTCACCACTGCTTGTGTGCAACTTGCCTGGCATCACTGATCAAGCAGCGATATTCAAAATTCTTTTCCAATGTAAAACGCTTCCTGTATGTTTTGTTCTTTTTCAATCAATTATATTATTTTTCTTGGTGTGATTGGGATTAATTGATGTGAGAATGTGAAATAAGTCACACAATTTTTTGTAACTTTAACATCTTTTTATCTCTTTGACATCTTTATTTGCATTTTCGGACAAAAAGTGAAAGCTGCGTCGGTTGGTTCTTTGTCGTTACAACTCTACATATTTCACCAAAGTATTAGTCGAGTGAGTGACTAGATGACGAGAAAGCGCACATCCTCGTCCAGTGTGATAATTCCTATTGTATTTACAAAAAGCCAAAGACAGAACAAAAACAATATGCTATGCAATTCACTGATATATATATGTACACGTATACATTATATATTGTTCTCACGCGTTATGATCCACAGCAATAGAATGTGCTTAATAGTTTGAATATTTTATTCAATTTTTATATTATAGTGAATGTTTGTGCCAAATCATTATAATTATAATTATTAATTGACGACTGATATGTGTCTTTAAATTGATATAGTCAAATTCGAATTGCCAATAATGATTTTTTAATGTTTCAACTTCTTTCTGTTCGAATTGCAACGCATATCATAAAATACTGGATAAATTTAATTATCTACTAGCTTTGCGTAAGTCATTTCTTTTTCTGATATTACTTGTGTGTGCTCTGTTTTTTTTCTTAAAAAATTCGATTGATCAAATTGAAGTGGATCATTTTACATTATGTTATATGTAAAATTACTCGTAAATATGTATGTATAATATGTAACAATGTAGAACAATTAGATATTTTGTCAACGTGTAAAAAACCTGATACACAATGTTATAGACTTTTTGGATTTTACTACAATTTTCCATTTTTTTCCAATTTTTAATTTTCTAAAAAAGACTTGAAGTATGTCGCAGATCGCATAATAAATCTCACATCGTAATGTTCTCATCGCTATAAATCCCTCCCTTAAAAATAAACGTTAAAAGTCAATGGTCTCCTATAGTAATCTATTTACATTCTACAATACTATAGCGAGAATCATATAAATCCTCTTTACTTTCGATCACTCGCGAAGTTTCTGCAACAATTGTACGTAAGAATGAATATTCTGTAACAGAAATAGTACAATTTCTACACAACGAATCGCAAATTATATTATAAAGTTGAATAAAATCTGCAGAACTTCTCGGACGAGCAAATGTCTTTTTTTCCGTCGATCTCTATATAAATTAATCGCTGACGCAAGAAGCTCCTTTCATGGCGTCGCTATGTATCATTTCTTTCAACCGATAATTAATCCACCAATTTGTTTTTTATTCACAAACAATATTGGTTACAAAACATCAATTGGTTTCTTTACCAATAAACCTTATTCCATCAGTACACATACAAGGTCTCAAAGAATGTTTAATATTAAAGTACTAATTAAATATTATCACAGTATTCGAATATATGAAACAGTTGTAGTTGCACATAGAGAAACAATTGGCCTGTTCACATCATGTGGATATATATATATATGATTAAGTAACGGTTGAAAGATCAAACGCAAGCGTACAAGTGAAATACCACGTCACAATAATGCGAGCTCAATATGAGCCGTCGTAATAGTTCACAATAATCTAAACAATTGACCTATTATATTCGCGTTATCAATATTATCATTATTGTTTAACATTTATTATTACAAGGCGCCGCATATTTTGTTCTAACGGCGAGAGGACCCTACAGGCTCTCGAACCCTAGAACCCTCTTCAGGCCCCTGAGGATTTAGGAACACCAAAGTCCATTCGTTGATTGAATCGTACATTTCACGGATTTCATCCTAGATTGCATTTTTTTGTATTTTTTTGTTTTGTTTACTTATATACACGCGTTTTGCGCCGGCGGTCTCCAACACTAATTACGGAAACAAGCAAAAGAGCGATCAAACTTCGTTCGTGAGAGATAGAAGAGTGAATGGTGCACGGTGGATCCTCTTTCTCAACAGTTAAGTTTTCAAGAAGAAATTCATCATCGTACACTGTGTACATATAAACGCGGATTACAAGGAAAAAAAGTTATATATTTCATTTAAATAAATATAATACTTAAAATTATTTTAAATTTGCAAATTTTTCCTCGTGATCGGGACTTTCAACCTGTCACTTAAATCGATGTCATTCCAGATTAAACCTAAGGAAAATGGAAGTTACACTCTTAGGAATCCTGAAACTCGCCGGCTGATTGATCGCACGCTGCTCTGTGTATCTTTCCGTACAAGACCAGCCGGCGCGCGTTAATAATACTAATCAACTATGGCCGAAATGGACGGCGGCGATCTGTCGACTATAGTATTTCGCGAAAAAAAAAAAAAAACGTACACGCAGAAGCTACGAGGTAACTCGTTTTGTCGCACCCATGTATTGCGGTATCAGTCTCATGAGAAAGTCGCTAATGGAATAAAAGAAGGCACTTGTTTTGCGGATACTCTTGCGCAGGCACTTTTTCTGATATGTCAACTGTCAGTAAAATCGTCTCCTAAACCTGCCGACCTGTTCCTATTCCGAACTTCTTTTTTTTCCGAGTCTTTTTTCCGGTGTTTATGCTTTCTTTCGCTGACATTTTCACGTAATCGATTCTTTTCGTATTTTTATACGTCTCTTCGTGTACTGAGCGCTTCTCGTATCTTTATTACTTCTCTTTTTCACCAATCATTTTCGCGGCTTCCTCGACTCTTGACTAGTGCCTTTTATCATCAATCCTCTTTTTGTTACATAATTGATCTTTCAATTATCTATCAATGACTTTAGGAGACTTTTTTCGGGATTGACTTTCAAGATAAAACTTCTGCCCGTCAATAGACATAGATGGTTTTTAGCTGATCCTTCAACTCGGGAGGAATGGCACACGTATCCGTCTCCGGTTTCCGCTTCACCAGTCGACGCCAGCGTCCACCAAGATTCTTTCGGAAGCCCTTCGCGAACCCAGGCCGATCCGACGGTATTGTGTGTACAAGGGTACCCTGCGAGTTAAGAAAAAATACCATTAATTTTCACTATTAATTTTTAATCGCGCAAATCGATCACATTATGTGAAATATACAAAAAGTATCATATTTATTATAACAAAACTTGTAAGACCAAATTCAGAATTGGTCTGTGGCAATTAAATCACGTCATAGATTTGCATTGTTGGTCAGAAACATTCCGTCGTGATCAATGATAGAGAAACGGTATTTCGTGAACACCTCAACAGCTGCACCCTATTCGGGGTTCGGCTGGTGAGCGGCGACTGGTGAGACGCCCACCAACGACGCTAAATTTAGCGTCAGGCCGGAGAAGCGTCAAGAGCTGCACCCATTTCGCCGGTGTATTTATATACATTCTGTCGCTTTATTATATCTTACAGAGAGTAATTTTATCGCTAAACTGAGGTCATAAAGTCAAGTTATCGTAATGCTAGTGAGAATTTGTGACATAATGATCTCAGAATTTTTACTACTTCCATGTGATGTTTTCTTTTTTTAGAGAGAGAGAGAGAGAGAGAGAGAGAGAGAAGAGAAAGTAATAAATAAACATCGAAAATTTCTTAAATCAAAATCACATCAATTAAATCATTGAAGATACTGACTTTTGATAATTGCAAAAAGTGATTAGAAACTAATTTGAAATATTTTTAAATAAAGCTAGTGTAAACTCTCGTCAATTTCCGTGGCTAAATAAAGCAGCTAATTTTTTTTTAATGTCAACTTTGCACGCGAGCAGGATCGATAAATTGTGTCGCGGCCTAATTGCAGTGCAACAAATTAATTATCTCGATTAGTCTGTCAGTTTTTTTGCATAACATCAAGAAGAATCGAGAGCATACTATAAAAAAAAACATCGTCGTTTTATTCGTCGCGATCGAATCGGCATCTTCGCGTTAAGTTAGTACGGTAAAAGGCGCATTGCGCATGCAGCCAATCGTAGGCTTTAGTTCGGTCGGCGGGAATAATCGATCGTCCGCGAAGTAGCGTGAAACAACGATGGCCGCAGGTCACTGTCCCGACTAGATCGATTAGAGAATAGACTCCTTATTTTTCCTCCGGATAGTATCATGTATCAGAGAAAATGTGGAAATGTATCTTCTAAAAATCTTTTTTTCTCTTATGTTTTTTTTAGCTAAATTTTTGAGTCATAAGTTCAGTGACACAAATACTAAAAAAGTTTGAAACTATGAATAAGTTTCAGATACGTGTGTGTTATCAGCGAAACATGAAAAAAAAGTTTATTGTATATTCTTGCGAGAAAGTTGTCCCAGTGGAAGTGTGCGGTCGCATCTATTGTTTTTTTTTATGTTTGCAAATCTTTTTTAGGTATCTCTCCGGTCGATGCCGCGCGTCCTCGAGTCATTGGACAATATGTAGCAGGGGCAAACCAGTGAAATCTGGTAATACTGGCTCTACCGGTTGGTCAGTTAGCCATTGCGACGGTTAGATCTACCGATAGATCGCGAATCAACTCGACGCAGTTGTTTATACCTAATTGAATATCAACTTTTTGCATTTGCAATTAATAATTCGATAAGAAAAGATTGAATCAGAGAACTTGAGAGTATCTACTTTTTAAAATTTCAACTGTTTATATAATAAAGTAAAACATTTTAAGAAATTGAAAGATTAAAAATCTGAAGAATTTTCCATTGTTACATCGCGATGTACTTTCAGACAAATATATAACACAAATGTGATAGATGTGTTTTCCAGAAAAAAGATTAAATTTTCGAGAACCGAGATTTGAGAATCACTGAGACCACTCTAGACTGATGAATACTGCACTATACAGAGTTTAATGCCACCGACCTAAGTCAGTAATATTTTCGCGAAAGAAAAACCTAAAAGAAAAGAATTTTTTTCTCATTACAAATATTTTTCATAACAAACATTGCAACATGATAATATACTTTAGGCAAGATTATACTTTTTATATCTTCCACACATTTACATGTAATCAATTGCATGATCAGATACAGGGTGTTTTCCAACTACGTACACAGGCGACACTGTGTAACACTAGTGTGAGTGAGATACACTGATATGCTCTTTCTTACACTACTGGACACTGTGTCGCCTGTGTCCGTAGCTGGAAAGCATCCACAGATGCATAAAATATCAAAACAATGTACCAACCTGATCGTTGTACAACGCATATTGCGCCGGCGGCATGTGAGGGGGTGGGTACGGGGGTGGAAATTGCCACGCGAAAGGCTCGACAGGATTAGCGGACGGGGTTGTTATTGCCGTGGCGTAAACGTGTCCGTCGCAAACGTCGGTGGTGGTTGTCGCCGTGGATATCTGTGTGCAACAATCATCAGGATGCGCCGACGTCCCGATTGTCACGTGTGACGTTGCCGTCTGCACCACCGGCGCCTCAGGATGCACCGCGGACGCGCTTGAATGGTGATCTTCCCGCTTCCGCAGCTTGCTGCGGACAAGACGAATCGCGATCATAGTCCCGTTGCTGCCGACCATTTTTCTACAGTTCCGGTACAACCTCGCAAGTTTATTCTCTACAACCTCGCAGGATTTTGAATAATTATCGACACTCGAGTTTTTAATCCTTGAGCTTGTCAGAGCAACTCTGTTAGAGACTCAAGGATGCTCGAGAGTTTTTAAAGTCTCAGTTGTCAAAGGATCGAGTGTTCAGTGTTTCTCGATCTGAGATCTATACATTCGGATTTCACAAGTTAATCGAGAAAGATTCTCACAGCTCTTCTCAGTTTTTAAGATCAACGTGTGGCACCAGAGAGCTACCTCGGAATTCTGACAGAGAGTTCGAAAGGCGTATCGGGAACTCCAACTAGATGCTTCGTGTTTTTTCTTAAGTAATTCACAAGAATACTAAAGAACCAGAGGAAAAACCAATGTGTCGCTTCTCAGTCTATATGTCTCTTTCTCTCTCGCGCTCTTACAGTTATATGACGGTTGTGCGCGATGACGGTTATCGTTATGAAATCAGCTGTCTCTTTCTTACAGGAGGGACGAACGTTACACTCTCCTGAGCGTGATTCCCCGGACTTATTTTGGAGTTTAGGAACGCACACGACCTTCTTTCTCCTCGATACTCTCACATTCATACGTTCTCAGAAAAAAAAACGAAACGAAGGACCTTTTTGTCTCTCTTTCTCTCTTTTTGTTTAGAGCTTTACGCACACACCAACCTTCTTTCTAGGTTACTTTCCATCTCCGTCACTCGACCATCTACTTCCGTCTCGCTTTGTCAATCGTCTTTACGAGCACTTGTGATATTTTTTCTTCTCTCTCTCTCTCTTCTCTTTCTCTTTGTCTCTTCTCTATCTCTCTCTTTCTCGACCTTCCGTTTCTCTCACGGCAAGGATATCACTATTGCACTTATACACTTGTGCGATATATTCCGCACTGACTAGCTTCGTGAACTCTTGGTATTCGATTTATGAAAGGATTTCTCTCTTTCTTCTTAAATTCTGCTAATTGTGCACGCACGTGGACACAAACTTGCAGTAACGAAGCAGCACAGCGTCGTTTCTTCTCACTGCCAAAAGGCCGAAGCCGACTAGCGATCTCCGAACTTACATCTACTAGCTCATCGCTCGGAGCCAGCGCGCATTTGAAGCGGTGTGTGACGCGTGACCGTCTTTTATACCGCCATGTGACGTCACAGTCGTGCACGGCTGCGATTGGCACGCGTCGCGTCAAGTGGCCAATCGCCACCGCGGCGAAGTTCAAACGGTACACGAAACGAACCTACTCCTCCCTCTCGCCCCCGTTCCGTTCACGTTTTGTCGTCATAGTGTCGCGCCAATCGCGCCGGAAGGCCGACCAGGTCGGACTTACACCCTTATGTCACACACAGAGAACCAGCGCCGTGGCGCGTAACCAATGCGACGCGGTGGCGGCAACGGCGGTTGGCCATGGCCTCTCGTTTTGACGCAACGGCGCAAAGCCTCCGCTTTTGTGTTCGGCAGTTCTCTCTTTAGGCGCGCGTGCGATCTATTGTATATTATTGTGATATATTGCTAAATGTATTTAGCATTCAATTGCGATCGCGCGCAATTTAAGAAGAATTCACGCGCTCCTCGCGAGAATGAACGAACAGCTTGTTCTCCCTTCGTTCTTATTGCGCCGTAACATTTCAAA
Organism: Pseudomyrmex concolor; assembly: GCA_014839585.1. NCBI lineage: Eukaryota > Metazoa > Arthropoda > Insecta > Hymenoptera > Formicidae > Pseudomyrmex > Pseudomyrmex concolor. The sequence continues at coordinate 24,457 of QVOB01026065.1, forward strand.
CGTCACACACGATGCGTGATTGTTTACTTTTTTGTCAGTCTCATATCAAAAACTTCGTGACACATCAAGGCGATTTTTAATGCGCAGTTTGTAATTTGTGGATCCAGATTATATGAACTCCGTTGATTGTTTAATTTATTTCATTAAATTAATGCGCTCTATTCCCGCTCTGCGATGTAATGAATCGAAACGAAATAAAAATTAAGTAAGGTCGAGCTGAAGTTATCTTCAACCGCCGCGTTAATTAAATTTAATTTAATAAAGTGCGAGTAAAGTGCGAAACCATACATTTTTCTCGCACAAATTATACTTTATACGCAAAGTTTTTTAATTGCATCTCATGTTTATAATGAGTTGGAGTAAATTGAGAGATAACAAGTGCATAACTGATAAATTAATTCGAATTAAAGATCAAAGTGTTAAGTCTGAATTGGCGAACGAGATTATTTAATTTCAAGGAAATCAATACTCGAGACGTGTGTTCCAATCCAACAGGGTAATTCTTAAAACTCATTTGGAGCGTATCAGATTGCGATAGGAAATAATTTGGAGAGAAACGACTGTATATATCTGCGATTATGCAACAGCGACTGTAACGACGATACGTGCTTTTATTACTTCACAGTAATAAAAGCACGAACACACATCACACAACGTACACATAAAATTCATCTGCGATATATACGTACGCAGTAGCGTTGTATATGCTAATCTCTAACAATAGTAGCAAACTCTTCATCTCTGAATTGTGCATCTTGTATTGTAGCAGGTGAACGCTGTTGAACGTTCGTCGCACGCGCAACTAAAATTACATTTTGTGAAAAGAGAAGAAAAAATGTAAAAATAAAGCTTCCTCACAGTCACGAGGTTTCACACAGTCACTCCCGCGTGTTGAGACAAAAGATAAAATAAAAATGTTTCTCAGAAAATATAACAAAAAAAAAAAAAGATTTCTTTTTCCAGCTAAGATGTGTTATTTTAAGATAATTACTGAATAAAAAACAAAAGAGAGATTTGTCAAGCTTGATAGGTAATCTCTTTACTCATTCGAACTATTTCTGTTACATGACAGCACTGATGACAGGAGATTTCGATTCTTAGAGTCACTCGAGATGGTTTTCTTTCACCGGAGGCGTAGATACGCACGGATACTTGTTAACAGTTATCGGCGTGTCTCTCATAAACATCGATAATACAAGTGAATCACTGCACGTATTTAACGGAAGTATGTACGATATAGAGGAGATGCTCTATTGAGAAAAATTGCAAAACGCAGATTTTTTTTTATTACACAATATGTACTTTGCCGCCGTTTTTGACACGACAAAAATCGTATTTGCAAAAGCGGCTCTACGGCCGTAGATCATTTCTAGTCACTTCGCTCATTTGTCAACTTCGTAAACAAGGTCGAGCTGTCAACACAACGCTGTGCGTTTTTGATGTATATAATTTATGCAGAGAGACATAAATTTTCTCCAAAAGAGAGATTTTGCCAATTTGATAAGGCGATAAAAAAGTCTGCGTCTTCTTTGCCGTGAAAAAATATTAATCGTATCCGCGAAGACGAAGAGACAAACGTTGGTCGCGTTTGCACCCAGACAAGAGACAGCGTCTCCGAGATGTCTCGTGATGATTTTCTGAGAAAGATATCCGAAAGGGAAACGCCACAGACGTGTGTGCCGCCACACACGAGCGCTTCTCTTGCGTCTTTATCTCTATTTCCGTCCGGTCTCACGCGGCAGACGAGACGTACATATATGCATGCCGTTTTCAGCCACGCGTCCCGACGCCACGCGACACTTCGGACAAACGGATATATCAGACTTGGACGCTCTCGGATTTCGAGTTCTTGTTTTTCATTTTTCCCTCCTCCCGCTTCACTTTTCGTCGCTCTCTTTCTTATTTTTATTCTGGTGCGCTTTTCCATTGTCATCTCTAGGAACATGTATTCGTTTCGTGTCAAGAGTATATTTATTGGTTTTTTTAAGTGGTCATTCCGGACACGCTGTTATTCGTTTTTTTTCTTTTTTTTTTATTAAATTCATTATACACATGTCCTTTGACAAGTTTTTTTTCTCGAATTGATTTTTTTTTTTTTTTTGCAATATCACGTTTTTTGACGTCTACTCACGAGATTGTACCGACATCGCACGCTATTATAACACGCTTACGTAATTAATATGAAAAGACGACGAGAGAAGTTTCCCAAATGTACTCACCTGATCGTTACGGCGAGCAGAACGATTACGATGCCCACTACGACCATAGCGATCAGCACGCCGCATATCATGTAGATACTATCGCTTGGTGGATCTGTAACAAAGAAATTGTTTTTTTGATCTTGTCCCAAACAAAAGTTAAATGTTCATTCAACCAGGCCCGGTTTAACGTCCCGAATATGTGGAAAGAATTTATGCGCCCGTGAATTTAAAAGTCGTATTTAGTGAAAACACTAAAATGAGATACGCGTAAAGCTTAAAAAAAAAAAATATCCGGGAATTCAAGCACAAAGATACTTCACAATCACAATTTTTATTTTATATTTAAAATATTTAAACGGCAAACAAACGTCTTCGCGAGTATGCTTGCATTCGAACTCTTAGATATTTAAAAATTGCTCTTCAATTTATGTAAAATAGAGTGTGTATAAATAGATCGGATAGATCGAGGCTGATGGGAAAGACTGGTCGGTTCCCTCGAAGGCCGAGCTACATTTTTCATCAGCTCTTCTTTGCCGCGAAAGAAGAACCCGTCGTCCTTTCGAGTTCAACGCCACCTTCGAGTCCCGGACTTGTTCCAGGCTAAGGGACTTACACGAAAAGGGTATTGCTCTGCGGCGTGCGTCGCCAAGCTCTCCTCTTCGTCGCTTAATACCGTGTACAAATGTGGTTCGTGATCACATGCAATTCAAACATGTTAAAAATGCAGTTATAAAAACAATGAATGCACGTAAATCACATGTCGTTTTAGTTGGAATGCAACGACGTAAATTCTTTGGCAAGTAAACAACGGGATTCCGACGGGACATTGCGCGTTGTTTGCGCCGATACTTCGCGGCACCTTGTGCAAATGAAAACACATGTGTGTGTTCCGTGAATCAGCGTAATATCCTGACCGTCACGGCGGCGGCGCTTTCCGACGATCTCTCAGTCAGTTTTGGAAACTGCCCAGTAGTCTACGTATATGAAATTTTGTCGCAAACAACATACAGGTTGCCGTCAGCTGACGCTGTTGGCACACATCGCTTTAAACTTTTTCGGTGTGTTCTTCGTTTGAAGAAAATTGTCCACGTAACATATTTTCAGGAAACTCGCCGCAATCGACGTGACGACGAACACATTTGATCGATATCGTAACACACAAGAACAGAGCTGAATAATTTATTTTAATTAGGGATAATTTGAGAGAAAATTGCAAAACATTGAAAAACGCGACACGCGACTGATAAAGACACACGAGTGCAAAAACAATTGTTATACGTTATTATTCATACTATCAATGCATAATTAACATGCTTAATTGCACACACGTTGCGTTTTCTAAGGATCATTTATTCAGCGAGAATATTCGATAAACGTTCTGTTTTCTTTTCGCAATTAAATTTGTCTTGTTAATCTCGGGCTTTCTTATCAAATAATTGATTCAATTCGGTTCACGAAATTGCTATATACATAAATTTGGGAAAATAAGAAAGAGAAAGAGAGAAAGGTGAGAATGCTTCTCGCGAAATGGTGTTGTTGTTGGCCGTTCACTTTGCCGTTTCTCGATGTAGGACATGGTCGCCTGTATTGCAGGCGATCTCAAAGATTAAAGATCTGCTCGCGCTGAACTAATATGTCAATATCGGATTAGTATCATCGTCAACATCCTGAACAAACAGATACACACAAGTGCTGTATCTGTGTCATTAATAAGTTTCGGACGAACGTTAATTAAATTAAATACAGACACGTTTCCCAGATTGGAAATGTGAATGCTTGTGCTCTTCAAGATTATTCGTTCGGCTGGATTATCATTCAAAGTGCATTGATATTAAATTACAATGATTTTGAGATCGCTTTCGACTTTCCCTTCTCGCACTTCTGTGTTGTAGTCCCCTTGGCTCCGATTAGCGTTTGCGGTAACATAAATCGTGCTACACGCGACGTGACACGAACGGAAGATTCAGCTTACGCAACTCAACTGCGCGTTTTTTTCCGCGATTTCTCGCGTCGTCAGGATCAATGATGATGATGATAATGACGCGAAACACTCACGAAAAGAGTCCACCAAAATGATATTCTCAGTCGTCATCGTCATTATTCAACATGTTCTTCGCGATTTTTGTGCGCGTCAGCGCGCCTGGGAAATTTGCATACATTTGTAAAATAAGATAAGTTTTACTTAGAACTTTGCATACATTTGTGAAATAAGATAAGTTTTACTTAGAACTTGATTGAAGAGAGAACAAAGTAACACACTTTATGTGTATGCGTAATCTTTTCTTAAATTAAAACTCAATGAATCTTTTGATTGTTCTGCTAAAGTCGCTGTCCACATGACGTACGTTTCTTTCGATTGCATATTCAACTATAAGCCTATTTATAACAGTGTAATCAAGACATTAGATTATCCCGTTAAAAATAAACGTCCTATCACGGATAAGACGCTTACCAAGTGATAATGTCGCAAATAACTAACATATTGTCGTAGACAGTTCTTTATAAATGGCTCCCAGACGTTTCTTTCTCTTCATATTTTTTTGTCTCTCTCTTTCTCTCTTTCTCTCTTTCTCTGTTCTTATATATGTACCAAAGCGTTAATGGTTTAATTGCGAAGAAAATGAAGATTCTACAGATCATCAATTGGGATTCACTTCGAAATGGTTGCGAAGCAAGGCAAAATATTTCGCTCATAAATATAAAAACCCTCATTTTCGCGCGAGCAAAAATATCTCTTCCGAAATTCTATACACAGAATGTCTCGAAAAAGATGGAATCAGACCGAACTGAAATTGAATTCTAAAACTAAAGCGCATTGCGCTACATTGCAAAAGGAGATAAGTAAAATTGTTTCCTAGTAGGCGTCGAGTGACGTCTAATGCAATCTATGCACTTTGTCTCTGATTAATTAATGATCAGGTGGACTGTGTCGCGCTCGGCACGTGATTCACACCACATCCGTTATGTACGATAACGCTGTTCTTTGTGCTTCTCTCGCGTTTATCTTTTAATTATTGTTTTTTTAACTATTGTATCTCACACTTTAATCTCGTTCGCGCTCTCAATGTCCGGAAGTGAATCGGTAAAATCTCGCGTTTTTCTCTTGCCTATCTGTTTCGATTGACAGCGCAATATCAAGACGCACAAATCGCCGGAAAACGTTTTCGATAGACTTCCGTGAGTTTTCAACACGTCACGAGGGATTATTTTCAAATCGTAGTTAATGCACTGCTCCGAATCGCTCTTGAGGCCACCCAGTCTCTTCCGAGATCTATTGCACTTACGTCAGCGCGATTTCCTCGAGAGACGTACGGCATATATACGAGTTAGTGACTAACTTGAGAGAAAGAGATGAAGAGAGATTGACGTTTATATTATTTATCGAGGAAAAACTACGTTTATGCGTGATTGTGTTTTCAAGTTCGCAAAATTATTCTCCGCGAGTACTTTCCCAACTTTTAGAATCGGGAATTTCCTGAAGATTTCCTGAAGATTTCCTGAAGAAAAGCCCCGAGAGATGGTAATTTTGAATTTTGTTTTTGATTAAAAAAAAAAACTTGCAATATTATATACTTAAGAAAATGTTTCTTTGCGAGACGAACAATGAAGTAAAAATTTTTAATCTCCAGAGAAGAAAAAACATTCGATGTTTAGTGTCAAACGCGGAAACCGCAAATTGAATTTTAGTTAATTTGCGTTTTACAGCCGCCCGTGCGTCACGAGTTTATCGCAGCCACATCGTAAATTTCGCCCATAATTCAGCACCACGCGCGCTATATCGTTCGCCTAAACGCTTATTGTTGTTTAAACCGATTGTACAATCCGCGAGAACAATATTTAACACTCGAGACGACGCACGGCGGATTCGCGGAATCGACTGTCGGCCCGCACGCGATAAATCGATCGATAATGCGGGGACGCTCGAAATACGAGAGACCCTGGCTTTATTTATAAAAATCTGTTAAATAAAGATAAATTCGCTTATGTACATGCGCACGGTTTCTCGCAATAATATGTATTTATTGCTATAGGCCGATATATATATATTATCTATCGAAAGAAACTTCAATATTGACGAGATGACACGTGTGTCAATTTTATATAAGAAGAAACATATACACAATCGATATTTTCAGCGTTTTCTTGAAAATGTGTTTTGCCTCGTCACTTTTAGTTTTGATAACACAACACTTCCAATAATAGACTTTGGATCTCCCAAGGCTTCGAATGACGTTAGAGCTATGACGATACCATGGGGATTGTTATTGTGAGTATCATTAATGTTTAAAGGAAACATTAGTTTAAATGATCGTACGAGAGGTTTTTTTTGTATTTTTGACACAAAGAAAAAAATAATTCCGACAGTCTCTTCTTGCGGTTGCTTTTTTTTTCGCTCTTCACAGTTACACATATTTATTAGCTCTGATAATTCGTACGTTAGCGGCGAATTTAAACGGCATATGAATTTTCGCGATAACAGACATTCGCTCTGACTGTGCGTCTGTGTGAGTGAATCTAATTGTAAGTGCGATCTAAGTGTCAGCCCTGCATGGTAATTGCACGTTCGTTCACGTCATATAATAAGTGCATGCGCGAATAAACAGCCATTATTATTACAACGAGTCTTGTGATTACCACAATTGAAGTTCCGGAGCTGTCATCAAGACGCAGGTGTCTCCCACATGGTATTTATTTATGTCTTCCTCTTTTCTAATTCCTCGCCGTCGAATCAACAACGTGTGCACAGTATTATTCAAATGTTTGTTGAGAAACGATAATTTTTCGTAGCACACGTATTTAACTCGTGATTGTCATTTCCGTATAGAAAAAAAAAAAAAAAAAAAAAAAAAACAAGTGACATCAGAGAGCAAACTCAGTTCCACAAATTCGAGCAATTTTTTATAATGCTAACAACGCGAATAATAAGTACCTGTCAAACAACGAGAACAATGAATATTGAATAACGAATATAATGCAAATAACGAGCATATCGAATGATGCAAATAATAATTTTGCCTCCTCGTATTCCTCGAGTAAAGGCAACAAAAAAAAAATAAAAAATAAATAAATGACAGATCTTCGGATATTTCGGGATTTGCTCAAATGCGAATTGGAACGATGTGTCCCCGCTAAGAACGCAATTGGACACCGCTGGGATCTATTTTTGTGTCGCTTTCGTTCGATAACGATTCGCGCCGTGACCTTTCCGACCGCGAATTGTCGTTGTCTAACCTTTACCGCGACCTACATAGATCCCTCCCGATCGAGAGGCGCCGATCAATGCGCCGATCAATGCGCCGATCAATGTGCCGATCTCCGCTCTGTATATTCTTTGTCTCTCTATTCTTCGATACGACACTTTTTTTGTTAGCTCATGTACGACACGTAGTATAACACGATATGCAAATATTAGTATATTACGTTAACAGCGTGTTATAACACATCAATTTCTCGAACATCAATTAGAGAAGAGAAATAATCAAGAAACGTCCAGAAAAAGCAAAATCAAACGGCAATTGGTTTACGTTTGTTGCCGTTTGTTTCCTCTTTCTGTCATAATGTAGAATAAAAAATTTGTTTAACATGCATTGTCGTGTAATTACAAAGGAAGGAAATTAATGAATGATACGTCAATTGATTTGTGTGTTTGTGTTAATGATTTGTTAGCAAAAAAGAATAATTACACATGCAACGCATGCAACAAAAACAAAGGACTCACCGAGATGCGACAAGGAATACGGATCTGAAACAGCAAAACAGAAACAGACACGATTAAACCTCAGACGAATTTAAATAGCCGCATGTGTATCCGTAAACGTTCAGCTCAATTGACACACCTTCTATCAAACGATTAAGAAAACAAATAAAGATTCGCAACATTCACTCCACGGCCAGAAACAACACAGGCTTCAATTTTCTCGAAACTCGAAGAAAAGTGTGTTAGTTCGTTATACAACTCGGAAAAAAGTGTTATTTCATTACATTAAAGTTACATACACGTATGCACAAATATTAGAAACACAAAGACAATATTACACAATATTTTGTTAGGTCTACATTTAGTTGACGGAAAATTCAAGATTTACGCCTTTCGCGAATTTGGAATCTTTTCAGAAAACGTTTTTCCATTGGAAATATTAAAACGTTATAAGAATTACAAAAAAAAAAAAAAATAGATGTTGTATTGAAAGTATTTGTATCACGAATTATCCTGAGTTTCTTATAGGACGTTGCATTTGCATTTAAGCGCTGATTAATTAACGAGAGACTTAACTACAGGATATGTGCGCGATTATACAGATATCGGATGAAAAAAAAAGAATCTTTTTGCGACCGACCGCAATTATTATAATTAGCGGGATTCACCGATTCTCCTCGGCGCCGTGCAATTTCGCCGAAGCAATTGTTTCCCTCTTCTCTCGCACAATTTACTCTTTGTCGTGGATTATTATAGTACCGCGTGGTCTGCGTCTCAAGGCCCGCCGACTGAATCTATCGGCGAAACGTTAGATGAAGCAGCGGGGGAAGATGTATTTATAGATTAAGCTTCGTTGTCTGCGTCTTTCTTGGAGAGAAAAGTATAATAAAAAATATAAAAACAAAAAACCGCTTGATTGATCATCGATACTTTCTTCAAGTTCGCTCGCTCTTGTGCTCTCTCCCAGTAATGTCATCCTGAACAAATATTTTCTACGCGAACGATAATCGATTGTCGATCAACTTGCGAGCAATAAAAACAAACAAAAGAGACAAATTGGAGTTATACAACCGCGTTTGCGCACACATGCGCACAAATTATGTAATTGCGAGTGAATTATTTTGTACACATAAATTTTCTTACCCACATGTGACAGTGTAATTTCTCGGAATTTTTCGAGTGTGCTAATTTAATACAGTCGATTACCGTTTTCTCCAAGAGTTTTTTGATCGACGTGGTCTCAGGTGATGGTCTGAGGCCGATGACAATCTTCCTGATCTAACGAAGCGAAATTGATTACGCAACACACGTGTCTCTCGTCAACAAAATGTTTGTATGTTGATTTCGACATTCGTCGAAATAGACGAAAACACACGTATGCCGAGAGATAAAATTATCGTTAAATATTATCGTGCTGCATAATATCGCAATTTGACAACATTTCCGAGATTTTTTTTATCTGATTGCGTGTTCCGGCGCTTCTATAAAGTGTCGTTTTAGGCAAGGCAATTTGTACACTAGATATTCTAAATTTATCCCCATCGTTTGTATGTTTATCTTCAATCTTTCGCATGCGAAATTTCCTACTTCGCCAAACTCAACGCTAAGTTCTCGCCCGTTTTAACTCGAAAGTTTAAATTTTCAAAAAATGCACAAAAAATACTACGTTAAACTGATCTTCCAAAGTTTTCTACGTCTTTTGCCGCGGTTGTGTTAAATTCAGAGAGAGTGCGATTTTAATTTTCTCGGAAACAAACTAACCGAACTTAGAGAGAGATTGTGTTATGGGAGAGGATGAAAGAAGAGGAGGGAAGTTCACGTGCGTCACAACGCTCTCGCGTCGTTCTAAAAGCCATGGGTTGCCACCCTAAATGTTGTGACTATTTTCGAGCCGTGGCCTGGCAAAGCGCGGCGGAGTTTATATCCGAATGCGAGGGGCGAAAAGCGGCATTATTTTCGGCTGCACGCGACTCCGATTTAATCCCGAGTTTCTCTCTCTTTCTCTTTCTTTTCCTTTCTCTCTCGATCTGAAGAGAAAATCTCGAAAACGGAAAATATCGGTTACACATTTATTGAGATTTGGTCGACTTTATGACGTTGTAAGCAAACAACATTATTGCTGCCTAACTTTGTTCCCGGTTTCGAGGCGCGGATGTTTGTTTATCGGAAGTCGGTTTAGCAACGACACACAAAACAAGAAATAACGTTAACTACATATATCGAGATTAGCATCTGTAGCTGATAAACAACTTTGCTGTACGTTAGAAAATATTATTCTTTGTCGTCTTCTGCTTGATCGATAAGTATCGACTACGGACAAATTAACGTCAATTGCGTTACGCGCAATCAACGATTATCCAATGATAATCAGCGCGGCCATTCATTACAACCGGGCGATCGTAAAATTACAACTTGGGAGAGAAGGAGAGATCGAAAGTGTATTGTAATATCAAAAATGCGCGAGATTGTTGCAAGAACTCGCGCGGTTGTTTGTAATCAAAAACTGACATAAAAGTAACATTACGATCGCAATATCACCGGTAAGCTGCAACCTTAGATAACGCTAATGAGAGAGAGAGACCAAATTCGCGTGTACGCAGATAATTGTGATAAGTTACCGAGAAACACACAAAATCTAATCCGGTAATGCGCGATTCTTGTTTGTGTTGATTGTTTTTATCGCGAATGCCACATTATATATACGTACGAACAGGTAAGACGTCCACATAATCAATTCGATTGCATATAAGTAAATGTTTGTCGCAGACAACTTATATAAGTTATTTAGTCTGCGCGCAAAGATTTGTCTCACATTTTCAAAAACAAAAAAAAAAACAAAAAAAAAAATACGAATAATATGTAAAAAAATGCGCGTTTTATCACACAGTGCTTGCAAACAATATGCAAACAAAGTTTGCGCTTCTTCTCTGTATTCCCAACATGACGAAACAAGGATTCTCTTTATTTCGGGGAACAGCCAATCTTTCCTCCCATTTCCTCGCTGGAAACTCACAGATCCTTAGAAGTGTCGACGAGGAATGAACGTGGCACGAAATCACGTTTCCCACTGACGTAACGGCGTGATCGCTCGACCGAGCGTTTCATTCTCCATAATTAAACGGTAGGCAAGGTAGAAGTTATCGATGGCGGCGCATTAAAGGTTTCGCGAACAATTCCTGCAATGCTTTTGCAATGCTCTTTTTATCGCGGCCCCTCCGCGCACACTTTTCGGTTGGGAAATCGTGGAATCGTCGATTTTGTAAATCACCGAGAGTGGTGTCACGCGCAACGCAAGTACATGCAAATCAACTCGTGCAAACTTTTAAACGCGTTAAAGTACAATAAAAAAAAAATAAAAAAAAAAAAAACAATTATGCGAGTTTATTTCAAATATAAAGTTTAAGCGATAAAAACGCGGTTTACACTTTTGTTTTCAACCACGTTTTGATCGTCTTCCTGATTCAATATTCTCTGTAATGATAAAAAAAGTTATTCGAAATCAAACAAGCATGCTGCTTGGCTATTATGTAGATTTGTCGCAATTCCGACGAGTAGGATAATAACGAGATTTTAATTTCTTCGCGTAACAATACTTTCTTACGTCGTTGAGACGATCTGAGAGAGTCGGTTGTAAATTTCGATTACAAATCGAAGACTTTAATTAAAAATCGCAAGCAGCGTTTATTCAAGCAGCAGTCGAAAAAGTCGTTCGGTCAGATAAGCAATGCATGCGATGCGTAAACGTTGCTGCACACACGGCGCGATTTGCAGCACGCGTCTTGAGTTACACGCCCGGCACGTCTAAATTCGTGGTCTCATTACGTCTCGCACGCGTCGAGGCACGTATGCTGACACGAAGTAATTATATTAGTCGCGACAATCGCAGGAGAGATTCCCGACGATTTTTTTGTCGAGTCTGTAGTATCGAATTAAAAATCCCAAGTTTTTTTTCCTTACTCAAGTTCTTCTCCTCCTCCTCGAAGTTCTTCTTGATTCTTCGCGATGTACTTTCGGCAATCACCTGATCGCTTCGGGCTGTACGTACGTGCGCGTGTGGAAGCACCTCGACTTGCGGAAGACCAAGGATCATATCTCTCCAGAGGACATTGCCCATGTATGAGACTTGTTGCTAAGCGCTCTGAGGTCAACCGTTATAGTCTTTCCGTCTCGAATTTATATTTGTTCGACGAAATTAGATAAGTTTGATGAGAAGTTTGATGTCCGAACTGTTGACTTTAAAAAAAACTTTAAAAATGTTTTATTTTTATTTATTTTTGTTTTATCCCACTGAATGTTGCTCGGACAAAGTCAAACATATTTTAACGCGTAATGAATTTATTTCCGCAAATTTTTATTTGAAAGACATGCTTGAGCGACTACGCTTTTATTTTTTAAGATATTATTTGGCCCTTTGATTAAAAATAGAACGAACACCCTTTGCAATACCGAACAACAACTAAACCGTGTTTAGCTCCCGACAGAAAATGCCTCGCATCACTTTCATTCGCACAATCCGCTGTTTGCGCACAAACAGTTTCAATGCTCGTTCGAATCTAATAGACCGGCTTTCCATCGGCCAATTGGCTGCGGCAATTGGTAAACCAATTAGAGCCAATTACACGCGTCATATCCTTTTGCAGTCGCGCAAAAAAGAGTCACGACTGTCGAACGTGAAACCTGAGCTTCGTTAGCGCGCACGTGGCGCACGCGTGCACATCTCCTTGTCTGCTCTCCTGTCTCCTTTCCGTATGTGCACTCGCGATAGTTTCAGTTGCAACACCTATAATCGTCAAATTCGCGAAGACTTACGATATTAGATGACGACTGCTTTACATCTAATGTCGCTAATAACGAATAATCCGTAATTTCAAGCGCGTATATTTCATCTGTGACGTTCAAATGTCAAAATTGCAGTGGCGAACGTAAGAATGCGATTAGTATTTTAACGTCCAATTAACCTAATTAACTTAACGAAGCTTAAAAAACTACATTTATTTATTTGAATTGGTAATTTAATACCGAATATATTTTAATTAAAGAAATTGTAAAAGTTTTATTTTCTCTTTTAGCGAGAAAGAGAGAGAGAAAGAGAGAGAGAGAGTAACTGAATTACGCGGCGGCTCACGTTAATTGGACGATAATAAGTAGCAATTAACCGTTATTACTGCAAATATTTTCTCAACCGTAAATATTTTCCTTGCGATCGCTGATCGATGTAATTGCCGCTTGGCTTATTTTCTTTCAAATTAACAAGCAAGTGAATTTGCATTAACCCGATTGCGCGGTGACGCAAATAAGTGACAACAATGCGACACATCTCACGTTAATGACTAATATCGATATATAATAATAATTCTTCGGATTCGACGTGCTAAATCGTCGATTACGTGCGACTTGGGTAAATATTGAAAAAAAAAAAAAAAAAAACATTGACGATTATTCACGTAGAAGAAAGAATTATATATTATGGATAATCAAAATGAAAGATGCATGTTTTACACTTGTGCAAAAGGAGGTATTTAAATGCGTCTCTTTCCCGAGCGAACACCGAAATTGGTCATTCTGGTTTCTCTCGACCTTGAAAGGGAAACGTTATATGTAGCGCGTGCGGAGACGCGGCTGCGGATTGCGCCGCGGAAAATCTAATAATCTCACGTAATGGCGAAGACGCGAGTGCCAAAATGCAACAAACAGCATGAAAATCCGCGTAGGAAGTGACGACGTATCTCGATATATGCGGAGTGGCGTCTTTTCCTTTCTAAGCTGCCAAAGCAGCGTATGATTGTCACGTGGCGTACCCGACGATCCGACTCGGGTAGAAAACGCAGCTGGCGTTTTATTGTCGCGTTTCGTCTCCGTCTCGCCTCGTATCGTATCGCTAAGATCAGAGACCAGGGGTTAAGCGACAATTGATCCGTGGGAGGCAGTTCGCATTAATAGGATGGATGACCGATATGATAAGCGCTGTTGATCCTGTATCGTGTAAAATGTCCTGTATCTTATATCGTGCAAAAGCTCGTATATTATTGTGATACCAAGGTATTACGAGCGTCTTGACGTGAATTTTGTCTTTCTTTTTAAATTATTATTGTGTATTTTTAACATCAGATTAAGTTAATTCTTCTTAATCTCGGATAGCTCGCGAGATTACAATCTTATTATTGCAACATACTACGTATTCTTAAGCGCATTTAAAATAGCTTTTGATATCTGATTTGCGCATTATTCAGTTGTGCAGATCATATTTTATTGATATATATTTTAATTACTTTTCGCCTGCAGACATGAATCTCCCAGACCCGCTCAAAAATTGCGCATCGGCGTTTTTAGTAAAAATCAGTTGTTTTTTTAAATGCTTATATCTTCGAAATTACTAAAGAGTTTTTCAATTTCTTTTCTTATCGACGCAGAATCGTTCAAACTTTTGATTCAAAAAACAAAAGTGAAAAAATATTGATGTTTCGCGGAGATGTTTGCTTTTAAAGTCGCATGGTTCTCACAGACTCAGTCTGTCTCACTTGTCATTTTCGAGGTCTGCAGACAAAAGGTTAATATACATGGTGAAATTCATGTTCTTCTTTCTATTTATTCCTACTGTAAAAATTTTATATTACAGATCTTGCAATAAGATATTCATAGCCCATGACTATGTGTTCCTGAAAACGTACAGAGACATACTCTGTATATATATTTTTAAAGTATAAACTAGACACGACAAACGCGCACATATTATACTTTTTATTTTGTGTATTTCACATGTATAAAATCTCGAACTGTACAATGTGCAAACTTTTACGTTATGTAAATATGTAAATATAAAATTTGAGGATGACACAAACAATAACGTAACACGACACTGACGATATCTATTGTGATGTGGTGAGCAATCGAGTGTCAATTTAAATGAAATAGATTACCGATTGAAAAAGACGATAATGTCACTCTCGATAGTTATCGATATATCGATATATCGAATGAAGAACGAATACGATATGATCGTCAGCTGTAGACAGACAGCACTTTTCCGCACGTCGGTAATTCACACATCGTGAGAGTGACATTATCAACTAAAGATGATGTTTCCTACTTTGCCTACAACACGATCAAAATCAATCACTTGCAGAACAATCCGCCAGAGAACCTGCAGAGTCTCACTTGTTTTACTTTATATGACACATGTGTAAAAGTGCATGCACAGATGTCTATACTAAACTAGATTGTTACCTAAAGCTGCGGACTTGTGTCGCATGCAATTTCCGGTTGTATGCGAGAAAATGGCTGTTCTATATGTGACGTGTGTGTGAGATTACTGTCATCAGAAATCTCTGCTGTCATACAAAAAACAATACCAGCATC
>QVOB01026067.1:0-30729 GCA_014839585.1 Pseudomyrmex concolor
TGCGTTCCTACTCTTGATTATTTTATGATTTTTTTAAAATACATTTACTATAATATACATTGCCCTATTGCGTCATCGCGTGCAACAATTGTATTTGAACCGCTGTATCAGAAATCATAATTGAACAGGTGTGTCAAATACTCAGAGTAACTATCGCGTGTCAGATGTCTTTTACAAAAGCATCGAATGTATAAGATATGTGTATATACATATATATTTAGTATATGTTGGGATAATTCCCAAAATCTAAAAAAAAAAAAAAGGTACACTAAAACATAAACATATGCACACTCACGTTTAAGTAATTCAACATATTTCCTTTACATATTTCATATTTACGACATAAAAGAGCCAACAATTGCTGGTCAATGCGTATAGAATTAAATAATGGTAGTAATTTCTATATAACACGCGACATATCGGACGCGACGGACGTCCGTCCGTTTCGAAGCAAAAGATGAATTGATTCATCGACAACGTTGAGGCTTTCGTCACGCTGCAATCAATAGATTTCAAACAATGAACAGACGCGATATTAATTCCGTCGTTTCGACTCGTTTATCGAGTCGATCCTCTATTCGGTAGTTGCAACGTAATATGCCGACAATTAAAATAGTTGCCGGCTGTGCAATGTGTGTGTGATTGCGCAATCGGTGTGTGTTCCCGTTCGAAACGTCGCAGTTTTTCTTTTTAATGTTTCTAACTTTGACATTTCTTATTTGTATTAATTTATTTCTGTGAATGAACTTTCAAAGATTTTTATATTTAATTTTACACTACCACCGGTAGACTACAGCTGTGTTAGATCGATATTGTTTTTGAATGTTATATCAAATCAGAGCGTAAATACAATACGCTGCATAAAATTTTTACCTCGCAATCACTTTCCGTAGGTATAATGTATAGTTTTAATGACGTGAAATTGCGCGAAACCGATTACACATTTGGCGTATGTGTTTCCATTTTGTACGCAAATATGAATGTCACGGAAGTTCATCACGGTGAATGGAGAAACTTACTGCAACGTAACCGCGAGTTGCAAATGACAAGTCGCGCGAAACTATAAAATTATGAATGCATTTGTTTAACTCGCTTTCACGTTAGATATCGTACGGTTTAACGACGTTCAAATACACGGCACGGTTACATTTTTGTTCTTTTGTTCAGGATAACGTGCGCGTAGCGTGCGTGCTCACAAGCGCGCGCGCGATTACTTTCAAAAGTTATTTTAGCGAAATACCTGCGCGTTTAATATACGATCGGTGTTAATTAGCTAAAGCAAAAACTAATTATTGTAATTTCATAAAAATGAAGAAACACATACGATTGTTCAAAGAATTTACCGAGGGCGCATACTTTCATGAGGTTGACACTACGAAATACGTGGTAAAAATTGTATGATTCACACAGTGGATTACTTTGTTCAAACGTCACTCTTTGTTCTCTGTGACAGAGAACCTGGCAACGAATGACGACGGCAAATTGCGTGCGATTTGATATTTCCACGTTATTCTATGACTATTCTATGTTACAGAGAATATCGCGTGACTCCACATAGGTATCCTGTCTCGCATCGAATGACGAGCCGTTCGCACACAAATTGAACGAAAACAATCGGAATCGCGCGCGATTCCGATGATTATATTTGTTATTTTCAGCTACACGTACTTAAATTGGAGCGGATTACATGGCGAAACTTCCGATTTTTCGAACAAAGAGAGAAAGAGAAAGAAAGAGAGATAGAAGAGTCGGGTTTTCCTTTTCGCATAGCAAAAACAATATAAATAAAATTTCCGCGCAATTTTCCAAATAAAAATATCACCATACGCTCAAAATTGCACTTGAAATCGATATCGCGAAACCGAATGAGATAGAAAGACGCATTTTTATTTGCCGCACAGGAAAGAGAACCAAAGCGATCCAACGGTTGGAAAAGCGACCAACGGAATTAAATAAAAATCGGTATATACATGGAAAATTTATCCGAATATAACGAATTATCAGCTCACACAATCCCGCGTGCGCAGTGATTTTCCGTTAAATCGTTCACTAGCGAAAATTTATATATCTCGGGGACGCGATGTGGCAATTTTCAAATCGCACTGCAATGGTATTTCTAACAATTTCACGAGAGTACGTTTTCTAAGTTTTGAAAAATTAAACGTACAATCTGCGGATTTACAAAAATATAGAAAAAATGTAGAAACTATTTTCCGAATAAAGAAAATATTTATGTAAAGTATAATTGGAAGAGAACGAAAAATTCCGCGTTTGTGTGGGTAGAATAAAATATATTTTATAAAAATAGATTTTTAATATGTGCAACAACGCGCTGGACACTCGTCTTACATGTCACTAATCATTTTTATCTGCACTCTGACGCAAACGTACAGGACGACGATCCCGCCGTTCTTCGAGTGCGCGCAATTTCAGAACTCGTGTCGAAATTGAGTTTTTATACTATATGTACGGTGGAAGCTCGAATGGAAGTCAACGGCCCCCGACACGCGGGGAAAAAAAGAGAGAGAGAGAGAGAGAGAGAGAGAGAGAGAGAGAAGAGCTCTTTTTTTTACAGGTGAATCGTTATGATCCTATGGTTTTTATAGAAGCAATTTGCATGCAGAGCGCGCGAACGGCGCATTGTGCCAGGTAGATTGAACTTCTCGAGGTCAATTTAAAAATCTCGCTTCATTATTTTGCGAAACACGACGTAGATGTCGACGTGCGAGCGAAACTACCTAGCCGCGAAAAAAAAAAAAAAGAAGCGGCTTCTCTTTCTTTCCCGTTTACGTGAAAGTGGCGGCAGTTCTCGGATGATGCGTGCGCGCGAGACGCTTTCCTTGGAAGATTTTCCATGGGAGAATTTCGCGCGAAACGAGAGCCACATGGAAAAAATACGATTTAAACGGCCGAGAGATAAGGGGAACATCGCCTCTGCCACGCAGTTAGCAATAAACGCGGAGATCTCTCGTGCGGAATAACCGAGAGAGAAAAAAATGATCTTAATAACACGCGGGAAATTCTCACTCACATGCGCGACGTACGAAACTTACGTGTGTCGAAAAGAAGAATATACATTAATTTGATCATAACAAATTAATTTTACCGTTATATCTCGATTCAATTCGTACGATGAAATTTAATATTATAAAATCAATTTAATCTATAATTTCCTCTCTTTTTCACCGAGAAATGTATGTAATTTATTATATAAATAGGAAAATTCGTTTACATTGACGCGATTTCACACACATGTATAAAATTAATCTCTCTTCCGAAAATTAATTTCCCGTTTTAAAAAGATTCCTTACTATACAAATCTAATTCGATACATGCGAGTCTGACGAGTCACATATTTGTATATTCTCATCGTTGTTTAATTATTTAAACATTATTATCGCGCAGAAACAAAATTTGAAATCAAAAATCTCACCTCTTTCACTTTGTCCCTTCGTTGCCTGGCGATGGGATCCTTATCCTCCCCGCCGACGATAACTGGCAGTTTATCCGAGGGCGCCGGTGGCACTGTTTCCAAAGTCGTCTCCGGTTTATGCACAATCAACGACGAGGAACTACTTGTACGCACTCGCGATTCACCCATGTCCGGTTTTTCTAATGTCTTTTGCTGCTGATACTCCTCATCGATCTTCGCCTACGAAATTCGGCACAATCGAGAAACGCGTTTTTTTTTCGCGAGAGATTCAAATGGCACACGCAAAGATCAACTCGAATAATAATATCGCGGAAATAAAATGCGCTGGTTAAAATTACACGTTATGTATTTTATTAATATAGATTTAAATATATATCATTTATATGTAACGAAAACAGTTGAATTAAACAGCCGGAAGAAATTAATTAAAAACAAAAATCATTCGATAATAATATTAATGTGAGCGTATTAATGAGAAAATATTTAAACAATATTCATTTAATTATGATTTGAACACGCGAGGCCGATCGAGTCTTCATCGACTGGTCTCGTTATACTGGTTTGGTATATCAACGATAATTATGCAAATGCGCGTCGTTGCGATACTTTTTTGAACTCTCTCGATACGTCCCAACTCGCAACGACTCGTGAGTCGAACCACGAGATGTTGCCAGTTGCATTTTTCTGTGTAAACAAGATGCGGCGTGTGCCGTTTGAACGCGAACCAGATTCCGCGGAAACGCGCTCTTTTTCGCCTCGTTCACTAGATACCGAAGAAGCGCGCGCTCTCTCGAACACCTACCGTTATGGAAAGGAAACAACAAGAAGAAACCACGGCCGAGAAAAGGAAACAACAAGAAGAAACCACGGCTGAGGAAAGGAAACAACAAGAAGAAACCACGGCAGCTATCGCAAAGAAACAGCTGCGATGACTACGACTACGTAGTTTTTACCTTTATCGCGATTAGATTCATTTCCACGACCCTCGATTTCTCAAGGAGAGAAAAAAAACAATTGGAATGTCAATAAATGAAGATCGAACGGAACGGTAACGATGATGTATGAATAACACGACGGGTCGTCGAGACTACGAATACAAATTCGTCCTTGCGAGAAATTGTTTCACTATAAATCGCGATACTGTTAATACTCGTACGTACATAAATTACACGTCTCGGAAATTGTTACTTCTTCAGCGATAAATAAGTGATAGATTCAAGGATTTTTGCGATAATAATTTATGTTGCTTTTTTTTTATCGCGTCGTTTTTTATTATGTCCGTAACAACCACTCAGTTCCTCGTGTCGGGTTGCAAACGCGAGATAATTTTTCCACGACGCTCGTGGAATCAGAGCCGCATCACAGTGGATCGCATTTCGCGTTCGTATATACGCGATCTTTATCGAATTTGCGATACTCCGGATTTTCCGGATCAAGAGTCACACGGTAATGCAATGAAGTCGCGAGCGAACTGCGCGAGACACTCCGTATATATACCTCTTATACGCAAAAACTGATAAAAATTGATATTTGTGAAATACGTGTATGAGCGCGTAAGAAGAGAAAGAAAAGCAGTAAGTGCATGTGAAAGAGAAAAAGTGATTGAGTAAACAAGAGAGACGCTCTTAAAAATCGACCGCGACGACGCAATGCGTCGTTCTGATTAATGATGAAAAACCGCGGCGACGCATAAAACCGAGAGGCAAAATATCTATTCTTGGTTATTATTTTTTTACGAAAAAGAAAAAGAAGACAAGACAATATAAAAATAACGATGAAACAAGTCGCGCAAACGAGATAAACTGCATTTTCACTCGCGTGCAATCTCGATCGCGCGCTTATCTGTATATCAATTAACGCATCACGAGATATAATTTACATTCAGCAATTTTTCAGTGAATTAGTCGTAAATTAATTGTTTGCAGCGTCTTCGAGACGCCTTCCCTTCAACTTCTCTTCCCGTATCTTTTTTTTTCTTTCTTTGAATAAACAAGTTATTGAAAACAATTCTAAAATTGTTCGAGACGTGTTCGAACATGTTTTCGAGTCGCGGCGATGCGAGTCCTTCGCTTCAAAATTTCCGAGTCGATATTTCGTCGCCTTACGAGGGCAAGATCACGGCGCGGCCTTGCGCTGACCTACTCACGTGAAGGGCGAAGAAAAGAAAAAAAGCGCACACGAAACGGTTCCTCCGACACACACGCGGCACGAGATTATCGCGTTTGCCTTCCGCATATTCGATTCCGACACTGACCTTGACGAATTCTAATAACCGAAGCAGCTGAGCGCGATTCAATTTAAATCTGTTCCACGTATTTGGCAAAAAGTTTTAAAAAAACAGCTAAAATTAGCGAAACAATCGAACACGAAATGTGTACTTAAATGATACTTTATCTTTCTCATTGATTATTCCTCAATTCACAAACTCGTCTGGAAATTCTTCGAAAGCTAGACGACTGTTAAATAAGAATAAATTTATAAATAAGAAATTAGTGCAAATTAAATAACGTAATAAACGTCTGCTACAACTTGATTTACGCGACGAGCAGCGAGCGCAATACAGCTAACTTTACTTACGCTGCTCCGAGAATCGATTGCAACGTATGGCATTAAACGCGATTCAGCATTCATTCACGGCGTGTTACGCGATGTGTCAGATTTCGAAACGCAAGCGAGAATTTATGAAAGATAAAGATTTCCCATTGAGAAGAGAAGCCTTGAACGAAACGACGACACGCGCGAAGCGTTCGCGCACGTGCGTCAGGCATGCACGTTACAATGGACATATGTAAACAAACAAGATTACGACCGGAGCGGTCGATAGTAAAATTCCTATAGTGAACGCCGTATCTCGTAAACACGCGCGCGTTTCTCGGCGTGAGAAAATTCTTTGCGCGATAACGCAAGTTAGAGAGAAAGGCAAGTAGCGCTGCGCGCGTGTGTGTGTGTGTGTGTGTGCGTGCGTGTGTGACAGCTGACCGCGCGCGTCTTTCAACGCGGCAAAGCGTTCGAGAGGGTCGAGAGTCGAACGCGTTAAATCGAACGTATGTCGACCCGCGAAAATTCGCACCTGCAGCTTCTGCTTGTCCTCGACGAGATGCACGTCCTGGTGATCCCGGTCCTCGTGGCCAGGCGGGATCGCGTTTGGATGCGCGCGCGAACGGGAATCCTTGACGTCGCCCGACGCGTGCGGCGGCACCGGCAGCAGCAGCTCCGGTCCAGCCTTCTGCATGCGTTGATACACCCGTTGATAGACACTGTTCACCGCGGCGCTGCCCGTGCGAAAATCGGGCAGAAAGAAGAACGCGAAACACACGACGCCGAACGTCAGGAACACGAGGAGAATCAGGTACCTCTCGCGCGGACGGAAAGACCGTCTCGTGAACAACGGCACCGGCACGCCGTTCGCGAAGCGCTGATACGACGGCAGCACCCCGGTCGACGTGGTCATCTTGCCGCGTTACGCACGACACTCCGGCAACGTCGTCGCCGCGCACTCGATCACCACCGTTGCTTGCGAATACGCGAAAATCCTTCCCGTGCACTCCCGTTTACGCGTACACACTCTCGCACGTCGGGCTCTCAATCGTCGTACGCCATTACGAATACGAGCACCACCTGCGTGATCTGCGTAACAACTTCGCGCCGCGGCAAGCGCCCCCGATCAGCTGACGTGGCGAGCGCGGGAAACCGTTGCGTTATCGTTCGATGGTAAGCGACACTCGCGATCAAACGCTTGTTGTATTCTAGTCGACTCGGCGAATAAGGACGACTACAAGATTTACAGCGGATTTAGCAGATTGTGTCGAACGTCAATGTGCTCGACGATGCGCATTGAAACCATGCGGATTCAACACGCGTATATACATGCGTGAGTACTCGACGCTTTACGACACACGCGTACAACTGGGCAATTGCGCGCGAGACAATAACAATCGCGAGAATAATTCGAACATTAATATTATTAGTTCTGCTCCGTATCGGCCATTTTGTGTCTCGCGAACACTGCCGCAAAACACTTGTTTTTACACTCGCCGATTAACGTCGCGATGTTAATTACGTGCGAATGCTCGAAAAATACTGATATCTACGCGCGAGACGACGATATAATCTCGAGACATACCGGAACGAATAGCGAAGTTGTGCTCGCGTCGGCCGTCAACTGCGCCAGAATGTGTCCGAAGCGCGCGATTCTCAAAATATCGAATCGACGCGATATTGACAGGAATACATAAGCGAAACGTGCAATAATTGTATATTGTTTAACATTGACAAGAGCGAATAATGATTTCTCTAAGGAGATGATCAACTTGACTCAAACCTTGCTTTGTTCCGTCGCCGTGTCGCATCTGTCTCGCTGCCGTCTTGTTCGTTTTTCCAGGTGCGCACTATCGCACTATATGGTACAAAGTTAGTTCTCACATTGTTTCTCGAACACGCACAGTCGTTGCGAAGCGAGCGCGACATTATGTTCCCCGCGCGGGAACTCATCGGGCGCGATGCGATTTTGTCGCAACGAAGTTCGCTCATTAGCGCGAATACGCGACGCGTAATTGCGTAAATATCAACACACTCGATACTCCGCTCGACACTGGTCTGATAATTACGCGCGAGACTATATTACGAGAGAGAGATACGAGACAGAACGAACACAAGCGTCCACTTCGTGTCGCGCGTCCGCCATGATTGCGGCACCAAGCCGACGTATCGAAGCGCGCGATACTGCGATTCTCGAAATATCGAGTCTCGATATGTCGAATCGACGCGCGGCAAAGCGCGCTCACAGCGGCAACAGCGCGGAACGCGGAACAGAACCAGAGCTAGTTTTGTTCGCGACGGTATGATTTGCGTAGTTTATGTGAACATCGCGCGCTTGTTGGACGAAGTTTTCTTTGACGTGCGCGTGTCTGGGAGACATCGTGAGGACATTTTATAATTTTCTCGGACAGGATGAAACACGTTCGACTTGCCACAATGGAAGGACCGAAACGTTTTTCTCTTTTGAGAGAGCCACCATTTACGGCTACACGTGCGAAGCGGACAACTTGCTGTTTAGCCAGCGGCTTCCTCAGACTGTTCTTCCAAAAAGTAAGTTGTTTTTAAACTTAATATATACTATATGCGATGAAATATGTTCAATTTGTCACAAAGATCCGAAATATTTTAGTTTATTTAAAAAAACAAACCATCGCACGACGCATTGCAAAGCAAAAACACAACGATATTGTTGCATACTTTATTTATTTTTATGTCACAATAAAAGTAAAGTATTTTTAAAACAAAATACTCATACAAAAAGTATAAAATCTATTTGTACATCGAACTAGCACTCGAGGGGGAGATAATACACAGTTAAACGCGATTTTGTTAATACACAATAAGACGTTATTTTTTTTTTCGAAGGTCGTTAACAGAAAATAAAACTCCACGCGTTCTCAGAGATCAAAGTTTTCGTCCGTTTTCCTCTCGCCAACATCGGCTATTCCCTACGCGCGATGTGAAAATGTATATAACATATAAACTTTCTATTTTAACGAGATATATAAGTTCTACGTAGCATGGCTAGTATCACAAGTCAACTCTCTCATCTCGTCTCGTCTTTCAACAAAATACGACGCGTAGGTATACAATACGGAGCGCGTACAAAGTTTATTAGAAGCTTAAAAAGTAGAAGTGTGTGATTCGTACAACTGTTTATGAATCGGCTTTCTATCTCTTTCTTTTCTCTTTTTAAAAAGCGGTAGTAAATTCGCCTATTTACAAGTAAAATGGCTACATGGCTACGGACATGTGATAACTAACTTTTTTCTCTATATTTAATATATAAACTATAACAACTAACGTAATAAGGTAGACAGATGATCTCTATTGATATATAAAATTGTACATGAGTATATAACGCGTAGCTGCACGATGAGGGTCTCGTTTCAAGTATTGTCTAATACTTATACGCACAAAATGAGTTAACAGTTATCAAATATTCCATTTAACAGAAGTTCATTTAACAGAGAATATCGTTAAATCGAATTTTTATATCTAAGTTTCTTTTCCAAACTTACATGCGTGGCTACCTAAAACTTTGTAACAAGTTTATGTATGCATGCGGAGAAATTACATGTTCATTCTCAACATAATTGTAATTTTTTATTAACGCTTATTTCGCGTTTTTTTTAATCGCAACATTACACGCGGCTATCATTCAAACACTTCACGTTTTCGTGAGCGCGTCGATACGCGTTAATTAATTAACTACGGGAAAGAGAAGACGCGCGATTTCTTCGTTGTGGAAGCTCGACGGAATCGGCAAGTTTTTCTCGACCAAGAGGGAGTCAGGTGGTTTTATTGCCCGCTCGGAAGCGGGACATGTAGAAGTCGCAGTCCGAGCAGTAAAGTGTCGGCTCTAGCACAGTTCGCTTCCGGCAGAGATTGCAGGGCGTCACGCACGCTCTCACGGTGTTCGCGATGCTCGTCGGTGT
Source organism: Pseudomyrmex concolor (assembly GCA_014839585.1). Classification (NCBI taxonomy): domain Eukaryota; kingdom Metazoa; phylum Arthropoda; class Insecta; order Hymenoptera; family Formicidae; genus Pseudomyrmex; species Pseudomyrmex concolor. The sequence continues at coordinate 9,910 of QVOB01026067.1, forward strand.
CGGTAACGCGGACTGCGTCGCCATTGGCTGCGTCATCATCGGAACGACCTTTGTGGCCGACATCGCGAAGTGCTTCGACAGCGGCGGATGCTGGTATGCCGGATACTTCGCGTTCGGTTGTATCTGACCGTTTTGCAGGGCCTTGGGATACGTTTGATTCGATATCGCGGAATTCTGATCCACTTTCTGGGGTGGCAATTGCCGCTGGTAGTTGTCGTGTCGTTGCTGATAGTTTTGCGCGTTCTGTTGTTGTTGTTGCTGTTGATAAGACGCGGACGTTGAAGTCGGCGGCGGTTGATATTGCGGCGGCAAAGGTTGACCCATTCTACCTTGCGAGAGAACCGTCTGATAGGGATGACCCTCGTAGGAACTTTGGGAGTATTGGCTCGGATACGGACTCGGCGACTGATTCGAGGGATAAGAGAATTGCTGCTGCGAGTGCTGGACGGTTATCGGACTGGCGTTGTGAGACGACGGGATTCTCTGATTCAAAATATTCGGCTGGGTCTGAACGACCGGCTGCTTGTTCAGCTGATTATGTTGCTGTTCCAACTGATAGTACGTGCCGTAGCCGTTTTTCTGGGGTGGCATCTTCTGTTGAATGCCGTTCGGAATATACTGTCCGTGCATCTGCGTGGGATAAGGACTGGCCGGCTTCTGCGTCTGCGACAAGGGAATACCTTGGTTTCTCGGGTGGGAAGTCTGCGTCTGCGGATACATCGACTGGATGTACTGCGAGTATCCGTGATAGTATCTGATCTGCTGCATCTGCGGCGAGTAAGACGCGGCGGACTTTACGGTATTGGCGGAGACACCGGCATACGGCTCCTTGCGATCGATCACGTCTTTACCGTCGTTCCCGCCTGGTCCGCAGGGCTTCTTGTCCGTCAACGAACCGATCGAGTCGTTCGAATTCTGCCGTCCGAATGTAGGTTTGATCGTTTCGGGAATCGGATTAACGCTTCTCAACTGATCCTGGAACGGTGTCGCCGGCACGCTGTCGGCTTCGCTCTTCAACGGAAGCGTTTGTTGCTGGAACTTGATAGCGGTGTTCTCGCGATTCATCTCCGCCTCCTGTCGGCTACGAATCTCCCGCAGCACCTGAGCGGTTTCGGGTTTGTTCATCGCGGAGCGCAGAACTCTCTCTAGAATGGGATTGGGTATGTACGAGTCCTTCTCGTCGTCCTCCGCAGTCGCGACGAGCACCACCTGGTCGCAAAACGATACGCTCTTTTTCTTTCCTATCCGTCGTTTCACTTTTCTCGGAGCGATGTCCTCCTCGCTCGGCAGTATCGTCGTGTTCTGAATAGTGTTCTGCATCGCCACTTCGCTGATGTCGTCCTCCGGATAGTCAATGGGCAGACCGTTCTCGTGCGGCAGTGTCAACGACATGGACAACATCGCGGCGCTCAGTTCGTTCTGTTGAACGCCGGGATTGTTCATCGTCGTGACGAAATTGTTCTGATTAGGACTCGGTTCGCAATTGGAATTCAGAATCGGTTGAGAATTTGGTTGAGTTTCCATCTTCGTGAGGACGACATTTTCGGAGGATAATTTGATCGGTTTCGTCTCTTCTATCGACGTTTCCTGAGGTATGTTTTCCGACGGGGAAGTGCAGTTGACATTCTGCTTCGATTGGGACTTCACGTCCGACTCTGACTTCGCCGCCGGTTGCAACTTGATCTGTTCGAATCTGGCGGCCATATCTTTCACCGAAGAAACGGTTCTCGGGCAATCGACGACGTCACGACCCTGATCGTAACCTTGTCCGTTAAGATTGTTCATCATCAAGTCGCTGGTTCTCCTAGCGATGGTCGGTTGAAGTGTCGTTATTGTCGGAGTTCGAACTTTCTGAATGTCCTGATTCGACAACACGTATCTCTTCGTCTTTCGTTCTGCTTGTTTAGCCTGCAGTTCTCTCAACCACGTTTCACTCGACAATTTCTCATCCTCGTGCTCTTTCGACTCTTCTCGTCGTTTCTCCTCACCCGCGTGGTCGGCCAAGATCTGCTCCCGTTTGCTCTGCAACTGCGCCAATAAACTACTGATCTCGAGTTGTTGGGCGCGCTGCTGTTGCTGTTGTGGTTGAACGGGAATCTGATGCTGTTGAGTCTCCTGAGGTTGATTCGGCTGTTCTTCGATTGGAGGCGGTGGCGGTGGGAAATCCTCACTAGCCTGCCTCGAATGCGACACTGAATGGATCGATGGATAAGGAGGGGGTGGAAATTCTTCGCTCGGTTGCCGGGAATGTGAGATATTGTTGTTTTCCGGATAAGGCGGTAGAGAATCCGGCTGGAATTGTTGCTTGGAATTGTTGGGGGGACTTTGCTCGTTATGTACGTCCGCGCGAGTCACAACAAACGTCGGTTCGTAGAATATACCGTTGGCGTATTGCACAACGTCATCCTGGATTCTAGGCTTGCTGTTGTAATTTGTTTGGCCAGAAATATTGGCGTTCGGCTCGTTGTAGGACGGTAGAAAAGGTAGAGAATGCGATTCCGAGGAGTAATCCGCGTAATTCGAGTTCCTGTTCGCTGCGTTGGACGTGTTGTTGGAGTTTATGTGATTCCAATAGGTACTGTTTTGATCCTGCGACGGATTAGGTGCGCACCGACTGTCCGGCAACGGATACGCAGCCTTGTCGGGCTGCTGTTCGCTGTGCGCTTCGCCTGCTGAACACTTGGACTTGCTAAGCTGAGAAGTGGTTCTGAGCGGAGGAGGTGGCGGTACCTTGGCTACGTGTAAGACCTTGCCGGCGCTGCCGTGGAAGCTCTTTCTCATCAAACGACTTCTCTCGAGATTCGGATTGCTCGTGTTTCCGGCCGCGCCGTTTCCGGTGAATTCCAGATGTCCCTCTGACAAGTAGCCGCTCAGCGATTGACTAACATCGTTGCCCTTCAAACCGACGCCGGAATCATCCATCGACTGTTTCGGCAGGGTATTGGAAGTTCCTTCCGTGTTCGTATTTATATTCTGACCGTCTTGTCCTTCCCGAAGATCCGGCATACTTCTGTTCTTCCTCTTGATCAACCCACCCATGAGCAACTTCCTGCGTATCTTGTGCTGCTTCTTACCTTGTTTCTGCTCGACCATGGCCACGTTACTAGATTGTGCATTTCTGGTGGTGGCAGCGTTGATTTCCTGCGTAATTTCCTTCGGTTTCTCAGCTTTCGCTCCTTTCGGGGAGGGTGACAATCGAGACGGCGCTATTGAAAAGTCCTTCGACACATTTTTGTTCCTTTCTTCGCTCCTTGCGCGTTTCTTGTCCTTCTTCTCGTCCTCGCAACGTTTCGCACGGTTGAAGAGACCGGTCCGTTGCGTCGGACGATCGTAGAGCATGTATTCCTCATCTTCGATAACGTTTACCGCGGTTGCTTTGCTGCGTAGGGTTTTCTTCTTCGGCAGAGTGGCGTAAATCTCAATACTTTTTGTGGCCGGTTTGTCTACCACAGCCGGTGGAACGTTCGTTAGAAGTTCCCGACTGTTTTGCCGAGAGTGGTTGCCTTTGTCTCGCGAACTCTGCCTCGAATGCTGACCTGATTTACTGTTCTCTCGCGAGTGTCGTCCTTCAAGAGGTCCTTCTGAAAATACAAAGGACACACACACACACACGTCACAAATATGTTCTCGCTCGTCAAAATAATTCGCAACTCACTTTTTTTTTCTGTTCTTACCTTCTTTATCTCCATTGACGGTTACTTGCTCCTGCAACATTCGCCTGTGCAAACTTCTAGTTCGCATTACGCACGTGTTGTGTTTCATACGTGCTATCGTGATTGTGTGAGGATTGTTATACGGAGCGTCCATTGCCGCACGGGCTTTGCTACTGGCCGCGCTGCACAACGCCACGGCCGTGTTAAGGTCGCCGGCGTCCTCGGCGGCGCGGGACTTGTCCAGCAGCGCGTCCGTCTCCTTACACAATCGTTCGCAGTCGTCGCCCGATGAAGGTTGATAACCTTCCGGTATTTGAGCAAGCTGCGAACAACATTCAAGTTGCAAACAAGAGCTCGCGATCTCTTGTGGCGATTAAAAAGCATTTAATCGCCGCACTTGAAACTCTATGTGTCCTTGTTTGTTATTTACCTGTAAATTGTGTTTCAAACCCTGTTGGAGGGGAAGACTGTCCGTGGAGGACAAGGAGTACGAGTCGTAGCCGGCGTCGTAATGACCGCTGCTGCTACTCGACAGTTCCCCGGACTTGCTGATCGGGCTCTTCGGCACGTTCGAGTTACGTTGCATTTTGTTCACGAGATACATGTACGAATTGTCCATTGTGGTCGACGAGCTCGACGACGCGCTGTTGCGATCGCCGGACCAGTTACCGGAGTCCCGTCTTCGGGGCACGTTCATGTGATCGGGAATGCTGATCCCGTCCTGCGGCGCCGAGCCGACGCTCAGACTGCGCGTCAGTTGCATCTGCTGTTTCTTTTGCTGCTGCATCACGTTCTCCACGGCGCGACGGCTGATATACTTGGAGTCTATTACACAGTCAACCTCGTCTACGTCCTGTTAACAACGTTAATTCACAAAATCACGAGAGAGTTCCGCGATAAATTTTCTCAAAAAAACAAATCGATCCGATAAAGATCGTCGATGAATATTTTGATAGTCGCACCTGATTGCCGAATATGTTGTTCTGAATGTCCGTGAGATTCTGATAATCGCTGTAAACGTTCCGCTGAGTGTAGAGATGGGGCGGACTGTCAGGATTGGGTGTGATGGCACGCCTGGCAGTGTTGTTGATGGATGGTTTCTCGGGGCTAGGTGTAATCGAACGGCGGACGCTGTTTTTCGGGGAGGTCTTCAGAACGTTGCTATTCGGAAACGGGACAACAGTTTTTGGAGCGTTCTCGGTATTGACCGGAGTGCCGGCGGGCGTCGCGTACAGCAACAGCAGAGGCTGGTAACGGCCTCTTCTGCACTTCTCCACGACCTGTTCCCACCGGGATCCGATCTCTTTGACAGTGGCGTCGTCAAAGTAGATCCATACCTATAAAAAAAATATACACATTTTTCCAATTCATTTATTCCACTTCTTCGAATTTAATCGCCAGTTAATACGAGACGATGCTGACCTTTAATTTCGTGTGAAAGAAGAAGGTGGAATAATGTTTTCCGTAATAAGTAACCACTCCTACGAGATTGTGCACGGTGGATGCGCCCCATCGGGAATCCACCACGCTGTGGAAGACGTCACTGAGCCGTAGAGACGTGCCCACGGTCGCGAAAACGTCCATGATGTGCTCCAGTGACGGCCGCTCGCTGTCCCAGACGACACCGACCGACACTATTTCCGGTCGGTTCATCAGAGTTCGGCATATTTGGATTTTCGCGCCGCAAGAACTCTGAACAAAGAGATTAAAAAAAAGATGTTTTTTTTATCGAGTAACTTTTGTCATTTCTTTCTTCAACGTTCACAGACCTCGAGCTCAGGTAACGAGTTTCATTATCCTACTTTTAAGAGAAAGTTCTGATCGAATGTAAATTCGTAGAAAGAACATATTCGTAAAAACCGTAATTTCCATGAGTCAGTGTTCCATGTCATCTCGTAATCTCCTCTTGAAGAGATTAAAATGTTACGAAATTTTTTCGACGAAATGTTAGTCACAAAGAGAACCGAGTGTTTTCCAAAAAGAAAGAAGTGTAGACTCGCTTACCGGACAATCACGGATGTCGCCCATTCCGCCGGCTCTTCGGAGAAGCTGTCCGAAGAGATCCGGACCGTTTCTGGAATTCAGCGACGTTTCGTGAGCCTGGGACGTAAGCGCCGATGCAGACACGTAATGAACCATCTGCAAAATAAATAAATTTTGCAAATTTTGTTTTCTGCTTCGTTTAAACTCTAAAAGAAAAAATCTAAAAACTCGAAGGAAAGAAATAATAGGAAAAACTAGAAAGTTTTTCTACGAAACTGAAATCTCGAAGGAAGGAGAAAAAGGAGCAAAATCAAGGACTAGACCATGTTCGTAAAACGGCAGGTGTTCGCTGGAAAAAAAGAAGGAACAGGAGGGTACGGTGCATCCAAAACGAAATCTACAAGGCACGTCTGCATTGAAAGCACCTGGACAGAAAGGAAAACGACAGGAAATCACTACACAAGTTTGACTGAAGCTTATGAAATTTAGCGTCTCGTGCCTGACGCCGGAAAATCACGCAGAAAATTCACACTAACAATTCGCTCTTACTCCGCACTGTTGCAAATAAAATAAAAACTAAAATATACCAACGCTCATTCAAATAAATATAATTTGTTTGATATAAACTTGCAAACAAAAGTAAAAAAAAAAAAAAAAAATGATTTGTATTTGATAAATAGCATATTTTTGCATTTCTTTTTTCAAACGTCGTTTTTTCAACAATCATTCTTTCTTCTGCGCGCAATAGAAGAAACGCGTAACAATAATTGCACGCACCTGTGTAAAAGGCAGCGGCTCCGATGTCGCGCCGCAGGCTCCGCAGACGCTTTGCTCGACGAGCGTCATGGCGAATTTCTGATGCGGCACACAATGCCTCGCGCTGCACATGTCCTCGGCCTCGCCGCTCGCAATGTGGAGGTGTATACGCAAGAGAATGTTTTCCTGAAATTGAAAAACACCGCGTTGTTGCACACGCATTCCTTCGCGTTTGTTCCGTCGCAATCACACGCATTCACACAAGGCCAGTATTAAACATTCAACGACGCTTATCTCTCTCTCTCCTCCGTGTAGCGTTGCACTTATTATAATTTTAGATTTACGAAGAAAAAAACATTTTTCCAGCGAAAGAAGCACCATGTCGTTGAGACACACTTTTTTATTATTTATTAAATTAAAAACACACACACGGTGTGTGTGTGTTTTTAATTTAATAAATAATAATAAAAAAAAAACTATGCCAGCTGTTGCACGCAAGTGCCACTTCATAAAAATCATCTCCCCGAGAGAACGTTCGCGGAATAACGGTACGCCGCGAGATTATACCACTGTCCTTGCATCTATTGCACTTTTCGCTGTGTGTGCAAATTACCGACTTGCATTGATATTATTCAGCCGACCGGTGTGTTGACACACATGCAGACGCGTGTCCAACGTGATTGTTGTGTAAACGAGAAAATAGTGTGCGCACAAATCCGTCGGTACTCGCGGGTTAGAGCCGTAGGATCGTTATTGCTAGTTTGAAAATCTTGTCTATTAGATATATCATTAAGAGAGAACGTCGTTCGTTCGGCTTTGAGAAAAATGAAAAGTAATAATACGAAAAACAAGTTTTCTCGATGAAGCGAGAACATCTTTGCCGCGAGCGAAAAATTTACTCGATATAATTCAACCCCAAGTAATTTTGATAGTTTTGTCGCATTAAATTTGTTTACTTATTTATTTATTACTGCAATTATTTATTCCACGCACTTACAAATGCAAATCGCGGCGGCACTTAATTGTATCTCAAAGAAACTCAAGTGAAAACCGCACTCGCGAACAATATCGGAAACGCGATTTATCGCAAGCGGTGAGTATAAGAAACCGCAGGTACGTTCGATTCTGGTCGATTGCCAATTGGCGTGTTGTTGCGTATCGGCGCTATCTCGCCGCTTCGATCGGAGGCAATGGCATGTAGAAAATCCGAAATGATTGGCACTTACGAAACATTCCGCCGCGTCGTCCATAAAACCGAGCTGGAACCTCTGCTGATCGAGAAAGCTCACGGCGAGCGCGCGACGCAGCGTGTCGGGCGGCAGCGCGCTTTCCTGCGAAAACTGCAGCTCTGAAAACAGATCCTGAAACAAAACGAAATATAACGAGGATTTAACAGGGAGTTATTTAAAAAACAAAAAAATGATTCCACTGAGCGTTTCGTGGAAACGTCAAGAATCCTCGAGACGCTGAAGTTACACATAAATAAATTACAAGTGTTTAAAATTCTTTGCGTATGTTTGAGGCAATAAATTTGCGCCGGCAAAAAACGTTTTCGCGGAGGATTTCGCAAACACAACGGAGAGAAAATGTTTGAACTGCGCGCGATGTTACGTGAATCTTTGCATCATCACCGATAAGAGAGACCGCGAGTTGTGTGATAAAAATCACACACCGCAACGCCGAGCCTACCGCAGTGCTCTGGTTCCTTCGCTCTCCTAATCACCATATCCCCGCGAGATAATGCGGCGCACGGATAATTTCACGATGCGCAAGCGAGATTTTGCAACGCGCGCGGCGTGTTGGAAGAGATCCCGCGAGAGAAAGAGATACACGTGCGCGCACGGGACATCGACCACACGTTACCCCGATTTTTGCGACGGCTCGCGTGGCACCGTGATCTATGGCCAAGAGGTCAACTAGAAGTACCGGTCGTAATTCGCGACCTATCGGCTGCAGCCCGCTCGCGGATTTCGTAACTAATCTCACCGCACCGCAATTGCCGAGTTACGCGTGTAGAAAGTTACGCGGTGTGCGAGCGACGTATCGCTTGCTTAACGCGCGTGTTTCCGCAAAATTGGTATAGCAAACGCAGGCAAAAACGCGAACAAGTTGAATAAATGCATCTCGCGAATTATCGCGCAAAAGCGGATTGAATAATATAAGGGATTGAATAATATAATTTAAAAAAATAAAAGAAAATAAAATACAACACGAGAAAAATATTACAAGGATGTAAAAAAAAAAAAAAAAAACTAAAACGATAGATCAATGGGACTCTGAGTAAGTTCGATTTTGACGATTTTATGAAGTGAATCTTTACGAAGCGCTCGGAGTACGTGCCAGTCATTCTGTTACGATCGCGTTCTGAAGTTATCGAGGCGGCGAACCCATATGTATGTGTGCGTTTTCGCGCGCGCGTATGTAGTACGCGTATGTAGTACGCGTCAATTCGCGTTCGAGGTGAAATTCCTCAATGAAAGTTGCCGCATGTCGTGCGCTAACTGTCTGCGGGTGATGGCAGAGCGGCGACGGCGGCGGCGGCAGTGACAGATGTTCTACGTGTGTCCCGGTCGACGTAAAAGCGATGATAGTAACGGGCACTCCGCGTATATAACATCGCGGAGAGGAGAAGGATGTGGCACCTGTTCGAGACAGGCAGGTTCGCCGTCTGACGAACCAGCCGGCGCGCAACTCTGCGGCTGCGTCAGAAATCGCATCAAATCGAGCGAAATCGAGTGAATGAAAGCAGCGCGCGCCTTATCGGTCGTTTTAATCTTAACGGAGCGTGTAATCTATCGAGATTATACTCTTTTTTTAAGAAAGAGAGAAAGAGACATACATATATTTGTGTGTGTGTGTATAAAAACAACTGTTATGAAAATTGCAAATGACTTTCGATATCGCCGATATCTCGCACGCCTTCGAATATAGAAGAGAGAGTAAATCACAACCGACGTGTGTGTTTTCTTTATGATGCTTTCACACGCCCGAGCATTCTCAGGCCGTAGTTAATTTGCAATAATAATTTGAGAGAAACCGCGGACTGTTTCCAGGTCTAACGAGGACTCTATTCATTACCGATAAATTTATTGTGACTAAATTATAATTAGAGGAGCAATTTTATAATTAAGAGTATCCATGATAGGTATATTCTTGAAGATCAACCGGTGCGACTTTCTAAATTAGATTCGAATTAATCGCAAGGCGAAACAAATGAGCAAGCGTACTTTTTTCAGATCGCTCAGATCGATATTAGACACCGAATCCTCCTTCTCCATCCCACTGTCTTCTCCCTCCTCTTTGGTTTTAACCGCCATCTCGACTTTCGTGTCATTGTTCTTGGTTTCCTGTTGAGTTACGGACGACGACGACGACGACGACGGCGTCACCGACGTTGCCCTCGTCGTTGTCCTTGTCGTTTTCGACGTAATCGATTTCGACGGCGTCGTCGACGATGCCACCGACGCGTTCTGACGAGTTTTTATCCACTTCAACATTTTCGAGACTCAACGGCGTTCTTCCTGCATTTCTCTCACTTAAGTGACGTCGATTCTTCCGCTTCGTTCTCTACAGTCCCGCGAATACATTGTCTCCGAATATTAGACAAATTTGCACAGGCGAGTATCCCTTGACTAGCGTTCGAACGTCGCGCCGATATCTTTCCGAAATCGGAACATCGCGCGAGAGAAAGCGCAGGAGAGTCTCGCGGACAAAATGTGCCGAAGGACAAATACGGACTTCCACTCGGCCGAAGACGCCACGTGGTGTGCTTGCGCTTCCTTGGCGCGACGGTGTTGTTTGCAGTGTCTACACGCGACGCGTTATTCTCATCCTCTGGCAATATCGCTCTTGGTACACTTGTTCTCCGTAACTTCGCTCCGTATTTTCCTTTGTGCTCGCGCGCGATCTTCGTCGTCTTTTCGGACGATAACGCGCATATTGTTATCTCTTCTTCGCGGCGCTGTCTTCCTCTTCAAACGCAACTCCGTTTTTACGCAGAGAGATTAGGGATTTTGTTGTTCCGCGCGCGTCTTCTTCGCACTCTTTTCTCTCGTTTATCTCTCGACATTTATATTTCTCTCTCGTTTCTTTTTTTTTTTTTTTGCACGCGAGTCACTGAATAAAATGTCGTAACGTCGCGATAAATGCCGCGAGCGTTATTTCGCGAGAAAGAGAGAGACGCGCCGAGCTTTGAGTAATAACGCGCCGCGCAGTCACGGCGCATCAGATAAACGAGACAGCGTTTAAGAACACGAAACGGCGACGAAGAAAGAAGACGCGAAGGTTGACGATGAGCAAGCGGTTGTATCTTAGGCGAGAGAGGCCCGCAACAGGCAGATGCGCTTCTTCGTAAAAGAGCGAGAGAGGGAAGAGAGAGCTCATGTCCGAGCTTTCTGCTGCATATGCCGGATATGCCGGTGGAAACCCGTTGTCGGATGAATCGTATATATAAGCCGCGATTAAAAAACGTAAACTTGTTTAGGTCGCCGAGCGACGATCATTTTCCCGCGCGTGTTTGGCATTTATTATCGGCGCCGGGAGATTCCTCTCGCGCGCGCTATCCTGCGAGTTTCCTTCTTCCGAAACGAGTCCGATGTTTTTTCACGGGGAACTCGAGGAAAGTCCGAACTCGCCGAGAGAATTTTCAAGTTTTGTTGGCACGAAACACGCATCACTCTCTCTCGGCAATGAATTTATGATAACGGGAGGATTATATCAAGATGCTCTTCGCACACATGTGTGTGTTCTCTGTCTGTTCGGGAAAAGTTTTTCCCGTAAATTCGCGCACAGAACACTTTTCCAAATGACCCAAAGCAGTTTCCGAAGGCTGCCGTCTCGAATGTTAAAACCGGAGTGAAACGCTCGTGACGCACACACGTGTGGCTTCTTTCGTTCCGCGCGCGTTGACTTTTCAAAAAAAAAAAAAAAAAAAAAAAAAAAAAAAAAAAAAAAAAAAACTTTCTTTTGTCTTTCCTATCTCCAAGATTTTTCAACGAGTTCTAACGCGATTACGCGCACTGTGTTCCGCTTATCGTTACGTATGCGACGCGTAACACTTTTTATAACGAGATGGTATTGTGCGTCACAGAATCAAACGTTATGTCACAAACGTTGTCCTCTCTTATCACTGGTTTTCCCGGATAAAAGAGTGTTTCCGAGGCCGAGCCGCGCGATCGCGCGCGGAGAGAAACGTGGCAAGAACGAGCACCAGAACTACCTGCACGCGGCGCGGCGTGCACCCGTACCTGAAGCCGAGCGACTCTTGGTGTGCGCTGGCGAAATATCCCCCACCTCTTATCGCTGTGTGACTCTCTTCCTCTTCTTGCTAAGGGGCCCGCACACAGTGTTCCCCTTCACGCTTCATCCCACCTTCCGATAGACCCAAGAAGCCAATGACGTCACCCGTTTAGCTGTCCTACGTTCACTTACCTGGACGACCGGGGGCCTAACCAGGACCGTAGACTTCCCGGAGTGACTTCCCATTTTTTTTTTTTTTTTTTTCGGAAAGGTGAACAATTTTGCTCATCTTTGCTCGTCCTCTTTACGCGCGAAAAATTTCGTTTCGGGCAAGACAGTTGGTTCTCGCGATACGAGTGGCGTCGCTTTTTCGATGTTCTTTTTCCTTCCACGAGAGATTAATAGCTCGGTTGTTAGGTCCGCAGTAAGAAAAATTCACTCATTCGGATGAAATGATAAATTCGAGAGCCCCCCTCGCGGGCGATTAGATCCGGCGTCCCGTTCCTGAGACCGCGTCCGTCTAGCTGAGTTATGAGAAACCATAAGAAACAAGTTTGCGCCGCGGCGATATCGTGGTGTGTATGTACATACGTATATACACAGCGCGGACGGAATATGAAAGACACGTAATAGGTTGCCACACAGGTACAAACGCTTACGGACAATTGGGTTCTCTCGGTCGCGGCTGATACATATGCAGCCGCGTGGGACGAAATATCGGGGACAAAATACAAATTGGGTGGCGTTTGGTTATTCTCGCCGAGGCTGTTCTCGCGGTAATATATGTATATACATATATATATCGCGAAGATTAATTTTGCGGCGACAAACCAATGCCCGGTTAAATGTCCCGGCGACGTTATTCAATCAAGAAGCGTGGGCAAAGATTGTCGCGTAAGCGAGGTAGCCAACTTGCGTGGTACGCGGACTCGGAACGTTTCCTCCTTCGTCTACGCGACAGAATGCAAAGGTCTGGTCTTGGTTTTGCTTGTAAAGCACTCAGGACGAGTATTTAAATGGTAATGGTTAGGTCTGCCTTGTTTCCTCTCTCGTAAAAAAAAGATACGGCAATTAAGTAATCAAGTCAACATCTCTCTCAGGAAAATTGTAATTGTTTAGTTGTTGAATAATAACAATGAAAAAGATACGTTCGATTGTTAAGAAGAAAATGAATAAAAGTCGAGAAGTGATAGCGTTTCGACGTGCAAGGTCGAAGCGGCGATTAAACAGCGCCGGCCGGAAATGGCTCGATAAATGACGGAAACTCGTGTCGGGTGCTCGAAAGAAGGCGTTTATCTATTAAAAAAAAGCGTCTCTCTTACCGCGACGCGGTAAGAACCGTTAGAGATATCTCGTTTTTTTTTTTTTTCACAGCGAGATTGCAAGATACATATCGAGTATTTCTAAAAACAACACTAACGGGTTCTTTAGCGACACCGACCAACGCGCCGTTAATTGACGGCTCTCCTAATTGCATATATGGAGCCAATTATCGTCGCCAACTATGTAATATACATTTCAAAAACGAGACGCGACGAATTATGCCCGAGCACGCTGTCGATATGATCTGTGCTATTAGAGACATATTGTACGGATCATATCGGAGGAGAACCTCTCTCTCTCTCTCTCTCTCATAATTCAATGACTATATAAATTTTTAACGCGCGCATACATTTCGCGCTTTTTCAGAAACGGCCAAGTGTAAACAGAGGAAGCACTTTGTGAGGAACTTGTCGCCTGATAAATAATCATAAGGCTAAACTGCATTGTTTGCGTAACGCTGAAGTTTCTAATTTTTCTCTTCCCGAGTTGGCGGAAGCAACGGAACTCGGTTCGGTCGCTCGTAATGAACCTGTTGATAACAGTCGCAACATTTTTTTTTCTTTACATAAAAATTCATTTTTTATGTTCACAACGATTTTGTAGATTTTTTTTTTACTGTTGGGAAGGGTGAGAAAATTCAGGTTTATTACATTGCGAGGAAAGACGAGACACGTGAGTGAGAAAACTCGTGCGGTAAAAGATTCTCGTAACGCCAAAGGATTCTCGCCTTCTTCTCCTCCTCCTCCTCCTCCCTTTTAAAACCGCGTTCCTGATGAATCATCTCAAGCATTCCATCGCGAGGATGAATTTTTCGTCGAATTAGACGATGAACCCTTACGTTGGTATGCGAGACGCAATCTTTTTTTTTTTTTTTTTTTTTTTTTTTTTTTTTTTTTGTGTACCCGTTTAATGTATCGAAATAGTCAATCTAGAAAGGTATTAAAATTATATCGCTCGCTTTCAACATTCATGTATTTTTTACTACTATCGAACTGTATGACAAAATTCAAATTTTTTTTTTTGGCATTTTCTATGTAAATGTTCAGAAATGTTGAGAGTATTCGAAAACATATTCAGATTTATCTCGAAAAGACGCCACGAGTATCTGAAAAATGTAAAGGAGAATAGTGCGTGCGTCGTGAAAAGCTTATGTCGATAACAACAGGTAGACTTACGAGAACTATAAGGTGAGATTTGGATCCATGTTGAGTTTGAGAGAGAGAGAGACAGTACAAGGGTCCTATGTTAAACATACCAGTGGTTTCTAAACGTTGCTCATTCAATAAAAACTCTACCTACATTAGGACCAGACCCATATCTTTACCAAAGTCTCAAATATCACAAAATTCTTTTTTTTTTTTCCAAATGTATATCTTGGAAATTGTGTTACATAAGTGTGAATATTTTATTGCATTAATGTTTTGTAACACAGAAATTGTGTTACAAAACATTAAATATTTTTAACTTGAAAATATTTAATTTTTGTAACACAATTCTCTCATGGAATACAAATTTGAAAAACAAAAGAATGTCGTGAGAAACTTTGAAAAATAAATGTGAGTTCGGGATAAAAAATAATGTAAATATAATCGCACATTGGTTCTTTATTCATTCGTTGAAATTGTGCGTATTTATTTATTAAAATTAAATCTAACTGAATCATAAAAAGTAACGAGAGAAAAAAATTTATACATTTGGTGCAAGTTTCAAAACAAATATTATTTATTTTGTGTTATGTACATTCGAGTTATGTAGTTTATAATCGTGCCGAATGATTACCCGATTGTGCAACAATTATGTCAAAAGTTGCGACGCTTTCTGGCGGGAAAACCAACTTAGAATTAGATTCGGATTGCGATAATTTTGGACAACAAACTGCCGCCGTTGCGGCCGCGAATGACGGATTTGCTACCAACGCGAAGCGCGCACGTTTCTTCCGACCGGTAATTGTTCTTGCGAATCGCGCCTGGGCACCCTATGCCCGGGACAATTAACTCCTGAGATTGCTAATTAACCCCATGAGAAGATCGGCGGGGAACTCGCGTTTCCACCTACTTCTCGAGTAGCTTCGAGCGCGTGACGTTATCATGGCGGTTTCAGCCGCGAGAGCTCTGGATGGAACGAGCTGACCTTCCACGGCAAAGGCAAGACAACGTTCGCCATGATGGACCAGCGAGAGAAAGAGCGCGCGCGCGGTTAGGCGCTGCGCTGCTCGATCGAAAACTGTTCGTTGGCAAAAGGTCCATCGATACCGTTACAATGGTTATTGCATAGAGCGCAAGATAACGATATGACAGCAAATCACAAGTCAAGGTTTCTACTAGTCTGTGCAATAAAGAAAGAAAGCAAGCAATTAAAGCCATGCTGTGGTTAGCGCACGTAAATAAAGAAATATCAATACAATAAACGTCAATAAACACGTCAAGTATCTTCTGAGATTGTGATATTCTATACAATGTAATCAGTTTTGAGACAAGTGGCGTTAAATGCAAGGTCAGTGCGTTAATCTTAATTGTCGTAATCGGTTTTTATTCTTTTATTTTCTTTCGTCAAAAAGAACGACTCTTACCATGTCGGAAAATATAACAAGCGCTTTATCCATATCATCTTCACGCGTGATAATATCAAATCTGACACGGGTGAACTTTATTCCACCGTGAGATCGTTTCGAAAGAGATGACCCTCGTCGAATTTCATGCGCGTAGAAACATACTCGTGTCCCGGAAAATATTCCTCTTTGTGCGAAAACTGCCCAAGGTTTTCCCTTTGTTGAAAAACGCGGAGCTGTTTCGTCTCGATGCGAGGTAAAAGTGTCAAGGCAGCAGTTAATTATAAAAAATGACAAGTGCTTGAAACATCTGTCGTTACGATCGCTGTTATTAATTTTCCTCTGTGCGCAATTGAAATTGATAACTAAGAAAGATGAAGATAAAAAAAAAAAAAAAAAAAAAAAAAATTTTTAAAAATGCAAGCATGGTTTCGTTGCGTTTTCAGATTTTATTACAAGCCATACATGTAAACACTATAAGTGAGATTGCATCGTATCAAGGAAAAAGATTATATTCTTTTGCTAATACGCGTTTTTCTTCTTTACCTTGAGTGCGCAGAAGATGCATGACTCTTGCATGCACGCATGTCCGGACAGCTCCCTGAAGCTTCTTCGAAAAATATCGAGGTGCCACAGGACCTGCAATAAAAATCACAACTTAAATTTGTTTTTTCCAATAACAGTTTTTTTTTCGATGAACGTGACCAATTTCGAAGTTGATTCTGAATGGACTTGTCGTCAGTCGTCATCCTTTGTAGTAGCACGTAACACGGCGTCAAGTCAGAAAAGGCAACACGTGGGTGTGCGCATAACACTCGTAAATATGTAAATGTGTGTTGGAACCCTACATGGCATCGATCCACACAACCATACATGACAGTAGCCATTCAGGATATCGCTAGCATATTATTATACCGGGGGAAAGTAAATCACGATTTCCTGTGTCCCATAGCGGAACATAATATTTCGTCCCTTCTTCCTGCGTGACAATATCCGACGCTTTTGGGAACAATGACGAATTCCGCATTTCTATTTTACGTAAATAATCGCGTAATTTTTATCAATTTGATATTTGTAAAAATTTAGAAAAACAAAAATTTACAGTATGTTTTTGATTTAATTTCGCTTTTTTTTTATTCTTACCGCAAGATTATAATTTTATAAAAAATATCCTCGTTTCGATATCTGTTAATTAATTAGCCACTTAACGTGCGAACCAATTAGCGGCAAGAGTCTGCGAAAGCAAGTTACCTCGGCGGTAACGGTTGTTAATGCTTATTAATTCCGCAATTGTTTACAGGGCGAGTCAATGACAGTTCATTACAGAATTTACGTGCGATTAAATAAACGTAAAACAAAGTAATTTGTCATTTGTGATTAATTAGATCAAAACATGAAATTCAATTACTTCGTATTTATATTGACAATACATATGTATATCAAACGACATAGCGATAGTTTATCTTATTAAAATATATCTTGTTAAAAAATGCAATTAAAATGTACGATTGCGCTATATATCATTCCTCGCATAATTTAATCTTCATCTGAGCGTGTTGAAAAAAAAACTTCCTCAAGAGTGAATTGTGTCTGCGAATGGGAATTTCAAAGCGTTCCAAATACCTAGTTACTGCTGCGTGACGCGCGATCGCGGGAGATATTTTTCCACAGCACATTCTATCATTACAGAGTCAACATCTATTACTATCCTTTGCAGCATAGCGACAAGAGGACAGAAAAACAAAAAAGGGTGTCAGAAATATATCACAAATGTTTATCGATCGTGCATCCGTTTATTGCGCAAAGATGTAACGACGGAAAAGCCGCGAGATGTGTTGCTTGAGAAAGATCCGATTTCAAATGAATAGAAAGTCCGCACACAAAGCTTTCCTTGACAATCGAATAACCTACGGTCCACTACGACAGATCGAATCGTTCGCTCTGCGATTTATTAATAAGCTTTGAAAGGTTGGCGTCACACTTTTATAGCGCACGCATAAAGTCGCACGGTTAGAGCTGAACGGGGTTAATTGATAGTAGAAAAAAAAAGCGCGCTCTGCACATTCCGCGAGATTTTCTACGATGCCATGAGCAACAAGTTGCTATGTTATTATCGAGAAATTGCGCAAATGTATTATCCATCGGTCCGCACAACCGCGCCTCTCAAGTCGATCTTCCTGCGCGATGGAGATACCCGCGCAATCAAGCGGAATAGCATGGAGATTTTTAAATATTTTTTTTAACGCACAATTGCGAAAAATTTTTATATACTTAAAAAACAAACTAAATTTAATTCGATTTAATTAATTTTTCAAAGTTTTCGGAGTAATTCCGCTCAATTATTTAAATTAAAAATAATATATAATATTTTAAATTTTATAACTTTCGATTTAAAAACTTAAGAAGATATAATAAAAAAGCATCATAACATTGCGTTTGACACTGTCAACAGTGTCAACATCTTGAGCTTCATCCGTCATAGCAAAACGTATTATAAACACTCAAACGTCTGCATTACTAAAAACGCTAAAATCCTAATTTTCGCGATACTTTCTTGTAAAATATGAAAGTCGATGTCTCTGACATAATTTATACGCCGCGGATTGCTCTGAGAATCAACAGGTACACGGAGGTAGGATGTAACGGTATACGCGTTACCGGGCGATATCAAAAACCGCAATTTATTTAATTCTACCGAACGTTTATCAGAAAGGCAAACGAAGCGGTTTCCGACTAAATGAAGTAATAAAAAGAGAGAAGAAAAATCGCTGAGAAATCTCTCAAACCTTGGCGATCTGGAAGAGTGCCTGTCTCCGCGGCCGCTGATCCTGCTTCATAGCTGCTGGACGGCTTGCTCCGGATTCGCAAGGTACGATCCGTTATTATTCCGTCATGAAAATCCACGGCGTACAACACGCGTATGATTCATCAACGAACTCGCGGATCATGAATTGCACTGTACATTGCGCACTTGGAAGTTACAAAACAATCGGGGAGGAGACGCGATGCGGTCGCGTAAAGTACTCTCTTAAGCGGACGTCGATGCAACAATGCTCGGAGCCGGGAGAGTTCAACAACGACGACAGCGCCTCCGAGACCCCTACGGGCAGGTAGAGAATTGCGCGGGGTCCGGTGAACGCGGTCGTGGGCCCGGCTCGTACTATAGTACGATGGTATAGTACGCTGTAGTACGATATATAGTACGACTCTTATTTTTTCAATATGTAACAACAAAATGCGCAATGCATTCTTATTAATTTACTAAAAAAACACAATAAAATATTAAAATTCTTTGTTTTAACAAAATAATAACATTTTAGAATGTACAAAGTTATTTTATACACTCTGAAATCTCTAAAAAAAGATGTAAATCTTGAACGAAGAAGAGTTTCCACAATGAAGAAACATCAGTAATGAATAAAAGTATTGCGGACTCTTTCTGTAAAAATGTAATTTTGAAAATGTCTAATGCGATCTGTAAGAGCCTGAGGATCCAACCCTGATACCTTTACTACACACAGACGCCGGCCATTTTTACTACGAGCCCGCGGCGTGGGTGAGAGGGCCCGGGTCAGTCCGGGGAGACTCGGCGGAGGGAAGGGAAGAGGAGACAAGGGACATCAGAGTGGGGCCGACCGGGTTTTCGGTGGAGCGGAAAGGGGAAATAACGAGCGCGGAGTTGTGTGCCCCGCGGAAGAGACTCCGGTGCGCGAGGGAAAGAGACAGGGAAAGAAAGGAGTAGTGGGAGACGGCGAAGGGGGTGAAGGAGAGAGAATCATGAGACTGACAGCATTTTATGTTACGCTACGCTGCTACGAGAGATCGTTACGCAATTTGATTCGAGAAAGAATGAACGGGTAATTTGGGGAACTCTCCCTGTCTCTTTTCCCTCCTAATTCGTAGATCTTTGAAAGATGACGACGTGCGCGTGTACATAACGCGACGCGATCTAAATAAAATGTAAGATTTCAAAGAATTCCATTATTTTCGTTAAAAATCTCGAGTTTTCTCTCGCTCGTCTGAATTCGATTAACCAGATGCAACAATCTGGTGATGCGTTCGCATGTTTTACACTCATTCGAAAACTTTTTTTATCTTATATTCACGAAGAAAGAGAAGGGAACACACGTTCTCGTGCAGCAAGTTTGATTACAGGCCACAGCTAAGTAAAGTGAGGATTTCAGGCACGGTATAATAGCCGCAATTATAAAGGGTGATTACGATATTTGTCGTAAACGTCGGCTTTTAGTCGCGACGCAGCTGTCGGCAGAGGAGTTTCTCGCTGCACAATGGCGCGCGGCGCGCACGAGGTGGATACTTTTTTTATTTTGCTGCGCAAAATGCGCTTGCATATACGGTCGTTCGATAGCAATCGATACGCACGCGTGCGAATTTTTTCGTGTGCCCACACAATGGCGAGAAAGGCGGGGAGAGTTATTACGATACCAGTTATTGCAACAGAGAGCGCGCGCGCGGGGGCCCACGGTAGCGCGCAATTGCATTGTGCACCTTAAATTGTTGCAGTAGAGAGCGCCGGACAAACCGCGGGAGCACGGGTACGGTAACACATTTGCAGTCGCGTGTAAAACCGTTTTTTTTTTTTTTTTTTTTCCGTTTCCCCTCCCGTCCCGAATAACATCGACTTTAAAGGAGGAAACGAGATTCCGATCAAAATCGCGATTCCGGCCGCGGTGTGTAAATTATTTCCAGGATGTCGAGTAAATAGGATCGACATTACGGCCGGACTCTGCTTTGGAAGGTTTTATCCCGCAATCCGATCGTACAAACACGAATCTGCCTGATTTGCTTCGGAGGTCCGCGCCCGAATTGAATTTGCACACGGCGCCGTCGATGATCCTCTTAATTCCGAACACATCCCGTAAACGTTTCGGTAAACGCGTTGCAGAGAGACGATTTCTCGGACAAACGAAAATACAATAACATCGCTGTTTTCGCAAAAGTTTATTTGCTTTTCGTTGGATTCAGCAATGAAATACAGAATTTTCGAATCCGCAAATAAATATGTTGCTTTTTTTTTGCGAAGTACGTGTTTGCGTCAAAGAAACTTTCCAGTTCTCGAAATGCCGGTTTCTGGCATCGTTTACGATAATCACCGCAACGTGTTCTCAAACACGAAAAGAGGCGCCAGAGATTTTCCCGCATCTCTGCCGCGCTTTGAAAAACTCCAGACTTCCACTTGTCGGGCGCGACACAATGACGGACCTTCTTTGGAAAAACGAGACAAAGCTAAGGAAAAAAACTGTGTGGAAAAGACACGGCCAGAGACATACTGTATATTTTTTTTTTTTTTTTTTTTTT
>QVOB01026068.1:0-37710 GCA_014839585.1 Pseudomyrmex concolor
CTATGTTGAGAAATAAATCGCCACTTTTCCAAAATTTTTGTTTTTTTTTTGTAGGCTAAGTACTTATCGGACTGCCCACGTACATATACGAGATAATATCTCTGAGTGACATCTGAGATACATCTGACATTTAACACGGACTGAAAGATGAAGGGAACCGATGTCACTCTATGAACACTCCTACGCGACGAGATCGTGACGTCGTCGTCGTTGTTGTCGTGGTCGCCGCCGCTATATGCGTGTGTTTTCCCTCTCTTTTTTCGCACCACCTGGCGAACCCGCCGCTGGCTTGGCGTCCACGTGGACGGCTTACCCACACGCGAATATCATGTGTTGTGTGGCTGTCGGTCAAATGTGTTCTCTTCTCGGCCTCCAGTAAGGATGTCGCTCCGCTCGGCTTCACGCGTTCTTCTCGTCTTCGTCTTCGATTCGCGTGAATCGCGTCTCCTGCACCGTACAGTGTGGGAAATATTTGGTGTGCGAATATTAGAGAAATAAATGAAAACTAATAACAATTTAAATAATAATAAATTAAAAATTAAGTGTTAACAAACAGAAGGCTCGCGTTATTATTCATAGAAATGTTTATCAATATGCGGTGACACATAAATATCTCGTTTTCTGAGCAAGAGGAAGAAGAAGAAATTGAATATTGTGAAATTTTTGGCTGGTGTCTTTTTTTTTCGTTGAATTATTTATTATTCTAAAAACTGTGTTTGGACTATTAGCACAGTTTAGATTAGTGCGTGTGAGCGTGCGAGATTTGTGTATAAGTTTCTTAAAATTTCATTAAAATTTATTCAGCAAGTTTCCGCTCTCCAATTGGAATAAATAAGAATTCCGATAACGGAATATACGATTTTCTTTTTCTTTTCGCGATCGTTTGCAAATTACGTGACGTCAAAAAATGTGAGTCATAAGTGACGACGATGTAACAACGTGATGTTACCGTTTCGCTTAGTGAGTGATTAAAAGCCCTGATCCTTGGCCTCGATCTACTTTACCGTGGTTTATGGTGACTATTCCATTGCGCCCTTAGATCAAATTAGCAGCGAGAGTTTCCTACGATTGTAATTTTGTAGACGAGAGACGACAGTTTGTCGATTCGTGATACCAAGTGAAAAAACATTTGATTGTCATCTTTGTTATTCTTTAATTATCACCTTTGTAATTTCTTTTTCTTTGTTATGAAAGAACAGTCTTTTCTTTTTATTGGCGTTTTTTTTTTTTTTTTAAGAATTTCTGTTAGCGAAACTGTTCATTGTACACAATAAGTTTACGTTCTCTGATGGAATAATAAGTCTCGAAACAGTGTACGATATTTTTCGTAACTTCAGAAACTCTTCTTTTTAGTTTTTTTTATTATAGTTGTTAGATTTAATTTAAACACGTGCAAACGTTTCAAAAGATGTTACACAACATAAATCTTTTAACTCTAGAACAAAACCAGAGTTAAATCTAATTTTACCACATTCGTCAATTTGACGGATACTTAAGAAAACATTTTATTCGTCATTATTTTTTTAATATTTAAATAATTAATTGTCAAAATCAGCTTTCAGCTACAAAAATTTCTAACATTTCAAACTTATTTTTTCCTCGTTGAGATAAAACTACACAGAACATTTCTGTATTAATTTAAAATAAATTATCTGTCATTTTGACGAATTCGATTGTTCTAGTGTTAATGTGTTTGCCAAAAGAGACGGTTCGAAATGGAATGAATAGTGAGTAATGTATTTCATAAAATTTTAGTGTATCAGTTTTTAACAGTTGCCATTGTCTCAGTAACATTGTTCGCAAATCAACGAACGTTTTTTCGCGCTCCGAACTTCTTACTGCATTCGATCGGTTTACTGCCCTATACTTACGACCTGAATTCACCCGATTTACTTTCTTCGCGCGAAAATAATTCGCAGTACGCGCGGAACCAACGCGGAGAGAGAGAGAGAGAGAGAGAGAGAGAGAGATGTAGATGTTAACGTCTGCGCTGAAATTTGTTCTTTGGTTTTCGCGTTTTAAAATAAATTCGAAGCGAAACGTCGTACTCTCCGAGATGCAAATAAAACTGAAATGACATTACTCTCGGAAGACATTTGCAAAACGAATCTAATTTTCACGATGCGCTTTGTGTTTTTACTCTCCTCTCTGTTTGCTCAACACTAGAACAACTTTAAATCCGAATCCAAAATGACAGATCGCGAAAATGTACGTTTCTGTTTGCACGAGAAAAAGGTTTCGAGTAGTTTTTCATTTTTTTTTTTTTTTTTTTAACATAGGAAACAACGTAAGTGTAAAATATTAAAAATCCTTGTGAAGCTGAAAGTTCCTTTAATAATTAATTATATAAATATGATAAAACATTAAAGAAATTAAAAATAATAAAACGTTTTTTCTTTCAAATATCCGTCAAATTGACGTATGTGAATAAACTAAGTATGCGTTCAACTCTCGAGTTGTTCTAGTAAGCGAAATATTATTTCCTCCATTGCAAATATATCGCAGAACGAGTAAAGAAACGTATTATTGGCATCATACGTTGTAATCATACGTAACAACGTTGTAATTATCACTTTCGATTATGTCAGCACACACAAATAGCGATTCATGCGTTTATATCGCTCAAGTGACTCATTAACTCGCTCAATTTCCGCAGTTTTGAAAGTTTCGCGGTGTTTTTCTTTGTTTTTTTTTTTTTTTTTTTTTTTTTTTAGCTCGCATATGCGTGTGAATACATTTCACATTAACACAGCACTCGCAAAATAAATCTGCAAATAATCCAAATATTGAAGTGATTCGCGTTTTTTTATTCGAGATCGATGTAATTCAATAGTTTTTTTTTAAATTAATATGTGAATTTGTGTATAATAAATATATAGGTAATGAGATATGAAAAAGAAAGAGTTTAACTGACAAAAAATATTTCGCACGTGTTGTCGAGATGCAGAAAAACGTTTATCGAGTACTCAAAAAGGTGCGATAATGTGCGCCCCGGAATGATAAATAAGTGACAAAACGAAGATAAATCGCGCTTAAAACTGTTGGCAAACACGCTCGCGCGCGTTTACCTTCGTTCTTTTCTGTGGCAGTGCAGCAGTGAAAGCGGCCGCGAGATCTCCATATGGTGCGCGCGAGAGGATCAGCTGATCCATCGATCCTCTCACACGCGATTGATCGCGTCTCGCTATCGGTTCACACGCGCGCGAAGTTTATATTATCTCGATTGATAATTTCATCGTCTATAAATCAGTTTTCGCTTTATGAATGTGGACATCAAACCTTGTTGTGATAATTGTTGTTGCGATAATTGTTGCCGATAATTGTCCGGCATTTTTTCTCTTTCTACGCGTGATAATGCGTACGTGTTATCGGAGGTGTTACGTAATAAAAAATGTATCTCTTTTTTTTTTTTAATAAAATGAATGTGTTCAAACGTGCTATCTATATAATCGCAAAATACAAATCGCAAGAACCGACATTTATTTTTATTTGTTTTTTACTATGGAGACAATCGTTATCTTTACTACAGTAATCTCTATAAGAATGGCTATATCAACGCTTTTGCACAAACACGTGAGCTGCGCGGCTCACGCCTCAGGTTATGAAGAATTCAATATTCTCGCGCGAATTCAGTCTCGCTCGCAGTTTGCGTCGAAAAGACGTTTCATCTAAAAGCGCGGCTTACGCGACTTACTTTTTCTCGTAAGATTCTTTGCGGCACATCGAGATAAATTGCTCGTAAAATAGATTTTGAGAAACTTATTGATCCATCAGCACGCGATTGAACGTAATATCTTCTATATATCGTTTTGCGCCTCACAATGTCGCTGTGATAAAGTAAAATTAACGATAAAAAACCGATGTTCATACAATCAACGAGATACAAAATCAAATTGCTTTTAAGAAAATTATCGGTTGTCGACATTAATTGGTGCGCGCATCTGCGTGATCGCAATCTTCCGATTAGTATATAATCGCGAACAAATCTCTTTTTCCTTTTTTTTTTTTTTTTTTTTTTTTTTTTTTTTTTTTTTTTTTTTTTTTTCTCGCTCGGTCAATGTTTATGCGCGCGCGATTGCGAATTATCGGGCAATCTACATAAATCGCGATCTACATACGCTCATGTCGCAGTGACACACAACGGGACACAATGTCGCGCGTCGCTTCGAGGCATCCTCGATCAGCAGGCAGCCTTGAAGCCACCGAGAGAAGAACAGAGTCAAGGAAACGGTCGTTCGGACGTAATTCAGATTAGGTTCTCCGTGTTGTTACGCGGGAGCATCGAAATTTCTGACTTGGCTCGGCGCGGCTTTATGTCGCGATATGACGCGCGTCGCTAAATTTCGTCTCACCGAAACGTGCGATTAATTAACCAATTATGAAAGTCAACGAAGGTGAACGTTTTCGCGACGCTATTAATGCGCGACGACGGCCGTCGTGGACGTCGGTATCGAGAATCGGGACATCCTTTTGCTTCGAAAACGCCAAAAAGTCGAGATTTATTTATAGTGCCCAAACACATCATGTCTCTCTCGTGCGAATTCATATAGCATAGTAGCGTGTATACACAATCGTCGAATCTGATTTTCAAAGACAATTATTCTAGAGTGGTGATGAGAAAATTCTTCGCGTTGAATCGCCTGCAGTAAAAAAAAAAAAAAAAAATTTGTTCGCGCACAAAATGTCGTATCTGCGAACAAAGACCAGAGTGCTCGATGACAAGACTTATACACACGTCGGTGCAGAATGTCGCAGAAATCAATTTTCTCTGTTGAAAAGGCGGCCTCAAAACATCGTGCTTCGTCTGGAACATCGGTTTCACGAGGTAACTTCGTCGGGGGAAAACGTATCTCTCACGAGCCATCTGTCTGCGCTTTGTTTTTTTACAGTTTTGTACGTATACGTACAGAGATAATTGTTGCAACACGCGAGTTCTTATTTTCCACATTTTTAAAAAGTAGAGTTTTATTCTAGGAGTGTATCGAAAACTAACTAATTATTGCTATTAAAAAATATGTGTACATAATACTTGCATTCGATATTAAATTGTTTCAAACTTTTATTGTCGATAATCGTAGAAAAAAAATCTTGAAGACGATATATCGTTTCATAAAATAATAATGTAAAAGTTTTAAACCAAGTAGAACAATATTTGATGTATTGTTTTTATATTGTTTAATATTTGCATTTAATTTTTTAAAAATCGTCTCATTAAAATGTCGATTTAACATTTCCAAGTACTTTTTCACAAATCTAACAACTTCTATTAATAATAAAAGACCTGAGGAAATATAATCTTCTTGTATATACTTTGAGAAAGTCTATTATCGTATATATTCTTCGCTAAAATTTACTGCCGCACACTGAAGTAAACTGTGTGTTTGTGACAAACAAGCGCTGCCGGCGACGACGCGACGTGCATATAAGCGTTTGTATTATTTCCCACATTTTCTGACTGACCTATTCCGACGCTGAATGGGTCAAAACTAACAACGTCATTCACATATTATCGTGCGAAGTCACGTACAATTCTTCCGTTTGGCAGCGTATCTTCAATGACGCGACAATACACGCGATTTCTTTCTCTCTCTCTCTCTCTTTCTCTCCCGTTTTAAAGAGCATCTGCCGAAACTAGAGACCGTGTTCGTGCGGCAATGTCTGCGTGGTTTTCGGAAACAAAATTTTTCTTCGCTGCGACACGTAAGTGAATGAATGTATAGACGTCAATCAATGTCGCATCGATTTCTCGATAGTCTTTTGGGTTTCCAAAATTCCAGATACCAGCAGCGACGTTATGCGATTCTCTTCAACTTCTCAGATGACTGATTTTCTTCATGTGTGCAAC
This sequence comes from Pseudomyrmex concolor, assembly GCA_014839585.1. Classification (NCBI taxonomy): domain Eukaryota; kingdom Metazoa; phylum Arthropoda; class Insecta; order Hymenoptera; family Formicidae; genus Pseudomyrmex; species Pseudomyrmex concolor. The sequence goes on from QVOB01026068.1 coordinate 5,846, forward strand.
GTGGAAAATATCAATGAATTATTCATTCTCCGTGCGTAACGCGCGAATGAACGTGACAACTTGAGTTTTTCGCAATTTCCGGCGCAATCAACGTCGATATTTGAATATAATAAATATTAGAAATAAATATTGCGAAAATATAATAATATTTGTATTTTTCTTTATTAGAGAGAGAAATTACAACTCTGTGTTTTTCTCGAGGGACGTAATTGTTATAGAGAAAGAACTTCCAAGAAAATAATTATTCCGTTTCCTCGAGTAGAAATAATTTCTCGAAATATGCTGCAACAAATGCGGAGGATCAAATCCTCGCAAATTTTTCTCACGGAAATGGCCGTAAAATGTTATTAAGTAGTCGCATAAATTGCACATACGTTTCGCGTGTGTGAAAATCGACATGCGAGTAATATTTATCGCTGTGCGATCTCGACCGAAACTCATCGGTTGTTTTATCGCAAACGCACGATACTTTACTATGAAATTTGCGATGTTTGAGACGCTTATTCTCTTTCGCGCGAAATCGCACGCGACCTCGTGCCAAAATCCACAAAATTCGCGTGTCTCGCCCGCGAATCGAAGACACTCGTCATTGATCTAGAAATTTTTGAGTGCAACAATTTACGAGCGCGCAGTTGCATAATAACTTGATGCACTTTTGGCCGGCGTTTGTTTGCAAAGCAAACGCAATGGCACTTCTTTGTGGTTTCCACGAAACCGAGGTGGTGGCCGCGTTTCGCCACCGCGGATTTAAAATTGAATAGCGTGCTATTTGCACGCGTTGCTTTCGAGAGATCTTCCGCTGGTCTATATATCGAGTGCATTGTCTCCTTTGTGTGAAAAAATCGAACGCTGCATCGACATTAGTATCGAGAACGAAATAATGTCGAAAAAACAACATGACTAAGAGGCTTGTTATTGTCTAATGAATGTAAATAGCTGTGCATTTGTTGTTTTTCTTGATGATTTTATTAAGCAAATAAAATTACACTTTGTCATGAGAATAAACGCAAGTGCGGACACTTTGTCAAGAGAATATACCGTTGCACCGCGCCGGTCGTATTGTTGCAAATGTCCGCCAAACTTCCGCGTTGGTGCATCTCCTCCTCCTACTTGCGCGATTGTGCAGCCGCGGATTTATTTTCGGTTCACTCTCTCGGTGTTGGTTTGCGTGCCAATCTTACGCCGCGAATCTTGGGTGCGACACTGATTAATATGTCTCTCCGTTCCTCGAACGAAGGCTGCCTTGCCAAAATCTCTCATTATCATCGGAGCGTTGGGCGCTAGTTCGCCAAAATAGGCCACGGCTATGTTTGCCGCTGATTCCGGATATCCGGCGCGGGACGCGCTGCGCAAGCCGTAATTAAAGCTATTTTTAACTAATTGCGGGAAGAATCTCGTGACGATTCGTCCGCGACTAAAAATATATTCGCTAATGCGTCTCTGTTGCAATCTCGGGAAAAAAAAAGGGATCAGACCGTCGCATAGACCGTCGACTTTTGTGACTGATTCTTTTTCGCGGTGATGAAGACCGAGGGAAAGTTCGGAATTGTGATCTGGAGATCACTTTCTTGCGATATTTAATTGAATATATATTAATTGAATATGAGCTATACTGTTATACGGGTTGAATCACGATGGGCATTATTCATTCGTGAAATGTTGCCAGAAACTATTACTGAAGCGAATTACAGAGACAGAATGTCATAGGATATCTCGTTACTCAATTGCGCGCTACTTGTGTTGGCAGTTCTTTCGCGCTTTTGTATCTTTAAACGCATCAAAGAGAATATCATCGGTGATCGATGAGAAAGTCGTTACGGGATACAATAGATCTGTTATCCGTTAATGCAAATTGTGAAATTTTATTAATGGCGCTATGAATCACACGCGCAGTTATATCTTGCCAGAGACATCTTTGGCCGATGCGTATCGGGGTGTTCGATTAATTGAAAACGTCGTTACACGACGTGCGCGTCTCGTTAGTTTGGCAGATCGACCATTCGTTGTTGTAACAACGACGCTCGCATTTTTTAACTTAGAGGCTACAAAAATATCAAAAAAGTTGTTATATTCAAGTAAAGTGTTTTATTGGAAAGAGACTTTTCAATAAAACACTTTACTTCTCTCAAGACTTAGTCGGAGCAATAGCTTTGATAAAGAAACGCTCTTCGCGCTCTTATCTTGCATCTTCTTTTATTTCAATATGATACGATATCTCGCGCTCGAATGGCCAGCGCTCTTGTCTTATCTTGTCGAAATTGTACGTGTCGCGTCATTGATATATAATTGGTCACACATGCGTTCGTTCTGAAACCTCGTATCTCTCCGCGACAGTTCATCGCTCGCGCGATACATTATTCTTCTTACTCTGTCGCGGACAGAAGTGTTGATTTATTCTGAAACATAATCCCGCGCGAATCCCGACAATTAAACCAAGATCTATCGACGCATTTATCTCGACGCGTTTTTGTAATTCAGCAATCTTTCATTTCAAGTTCGACTCTCGCGAGTGATTAATAATTTGTTCGCGCGCATTTCGCACGTAACGGATCACTGATTCATCGCGGACGATGATCCGTCGCTTCGAGAAAACATACAATTTTCCAAGAGAAACTTCGTACCGAGTTTATTCCCGATGACCCTGGATCGCTTTTCGCCGATAGACGCAGTTAGGCAAGAATAATTGACGTACGGAAACAAGCTCTCTCTCTCTCTCTCTCTTTCTCGTTATCTCGGAATAAACATTTCCAAACGTTTCGGAGAGACTGCCGAGTTTCCCGCTGAATGTCTCTCAAGACGGAACGTCGCGGATGCGAGTGTCGCGTGCTTAATATGTTGTTCGCTTATCGCGTTCGATTTCCGCAATCATCGTACAGAGTGCGAAAATAAATAGACGTCAGGACGACACACTTGGTGAAAAATTTTTCCGAAATTTTTCTCAGATAATTTCGTCTGTTGCTTTCCGTTCCGCGTTGCGTCGTCGCGTCTCTCGCGGGCGTAAGAGTCTACTCGGTTCCAAGATAATGTTTTAATCTAAAGGAGAAGAGATAACGTTGAAAAATTATCTCTTGTATAGAGTGCGCCTTGCGATGTCATTTGCGTAAGTCGAAGTAGTTTTCCATTTTGTTGCGTGTTTCCGATCGCCTTTCGATTTAACACGACGTCACCGGTAGATCGGATTTCGATGACGTACGGTAAAATTCGCGCGCGTCTTGGAAATTTACCGAAACTATTGCGGATAAAATCGTAAACACGTGTTGCAGCCTTGGAACACCTCGCGCATACTTGATTCGAATCGCTCCGGCGAACAAAAGTTCGCCGCGCGACGACAAGCCAACTCGTGTGACGAAACTCTTGTAACGGCACATCTCTTGGTCCGGCAAAATGATCGCTTTGCATTCACCAAGTGTGTTGTCAGCTCAGATCCGCTCGGACCAAGTTCACTCGCAATCATTCGAAAACATTAGATCCTCGCCTTCTCGCGAGCGATTAATTCTCGCAATATGCAACAGGTAGATAATTTTCTTGGAAAGATAACGAGAACGTAATTATAAAAATAAGATTAGCCGGAGAAAGAATGAACGTTTCGATCGCACGAAAGAGCGAGACGCATGATGATGCGAATTGATTTTTTTTTTTTTAATTAATAGTTAAACTTCAATCGGCGTAATGCGTCCTTTTTGTCCTTGTCGCAAGGATCTCGCACAACCTACGGCTCGCTATCCTCGACGTGCCAGCAGGTTCTTCAGTCGTTTTGGAACAAGAGCAAACAGGTAGATGTCACGGAGATCATTATGTACCGTTTTTTTGGGGGGGAGGGGGAGATATTCTCGCGATGTTCTTTTTCACGAGAAATACCTACGTAAAATAAACTTTTCAAAACTGCTTTCTTGAGACGGTTGTACGCGCAACTACCGTAGGTTGCGGTTGGCATATTAATTGAGTGGTTGCACCCGAAGAGAATTTCCCCAGGGAGAAACGCTCGAGCGAAAACTTCATGAATGAAGTCATGTCATCTTCTTTCACTCTCTCTGGTCGCGGCGACGAGCGTGCCAAGATTTAGCCGGGGACAGCACGCTCTCTCGAGATAAATGACACACACTCGTCTCGTCGAGACTTCTTACAATGACGCCTGACAGGTTCTCACGGGTGTGAGATCGCGTCGCAGATTTCAGAATTCGTGGTTTTGTGAAAACTTCTCGAAATCTAGTAAACAAAATCACTCGCGAACGGGAATTGATGGAATTCGAGTAAATAATAAAATCGCGTGCTATTTTACCGTCGGTGTTTATCTCCGTTTATTTCGCGCCTCGGCTCGGAAATAAACGGCATCGGGGATATTTTAATCTCCGCGCGATATTTATTGCATCTTGATGAGAGCTTTGCGACACGGGAGATGTCGAAATCATAAGTACGAAATGTTGAGTCGAAAATTATACTTGTTCCGCGATGACGGGTCCTCTCGTCCGTTGACACTCTTTTTTGACGCATTTGCAGCGATAATTGTTAGAACTGTGTTAGATCCGTCCGCATCCCCGCGTATATTTGTGAAATCCTGCAAAAACAGATTTGAAATTCAATATTCCGTAGATAAAATTCGTAGAAAGCGTATCTGTGTGTGATCATGAAAGAAGATGCGATCGGTAACACTTTGCTCGAGACATCGATGCGATTGGTATATATATATATATATATATATATATATATATATAGCGATGAGATCATTTTCCGTCGAATACACAGAGCAGTGCAGTGTCGTGTCCGCCGGCGTTGTTTTACTGCGAAGCAGCAAACAGCAAAGTTTCCGAGTACACAATTGATTAGTGTGCCGAGAGCTTTAATTGGCTTGGATTAACGCGAGAATAAACCGCAGCAGAGGCCTCTGAAAGCAATGTTGACGTTGAGCGGATATAACTTTCGTTCTCCTCTTGTTTATTTCTTCACTAATTTCGTTTGTATACATATTAATTAAAAGTCAGTTCGAAACTTCATAATTAGCAGCCGCTTGTATAAAATGTTGCAGAAAGTTTGCATTGCACAAATCGATAAATTAAATTAGTCGCAATTTTATCTGCGGCGTAAAAAGTCTTAGAAAAATTGTTTTTTTGTTTTTTGTTTTTTTTTTATAAACAAGCAAACCGGTCACGCATGAAATTTCATGTGGAATGGTTTCTCGATCGCACTTGTCTCTGCGCGATGAGTTCTTCAATCAACTCGACGCGATTATTTGCAGGACGTAGCAAAAAATTGCACTTGAAAGAAGACGAGATTGCGTTGAAGCGGAACGAGAGCTTGTATTTTTTTTTTTGTTTTTTGCTACAGCGCGACGAGTTGTAAGTGAATTACGCACGTTTTCAATATCAATCCGGTGACTTTGTTATATTCGAGCGCGGGCTCTCTTTTATATTAACTAGGTCGGTGATGATACGCTACTGCGCAAATATGAGCTGTAAACAAAAATTGCAGTTTACTCGGCCGCACTCTTCGTCGCTTATCGCGATACTACGCAAATTGTTGCTTGATCAAACCGCGGCGTTGTCGCGCCGAATTCGCGCCGAGACGCGACACCGCCGATTTAACTGCGGAAGATTACAAAGCGCTATGCAGTTTACATGTTCGCGCCTCGTGGTGCTTTATCGGTGACATCATGATACACCGCATATTTTTCCCTCTATTATCTCGGAAACTGAACTAATCGCTTGAATTCCGCACAATGACGTAATTTTTAATTGTTTCCTGGTACAAACTGTATATCTTATTTTTTCTTCTTTTATTTTTAGTACTGTGCAGTGTTGTTATTAAAATTGCATATCGTGTCTCTAGTAAAAATTAGTTTTTTTTTTTTTTTTTTTTTTTTTCTTAGTCTGTTCAACTATAGTAAGTCAGTTTCTTAGGTCTGTTCACGAAGAGTTAAAATCGTTTACATGTTTAAATCAACTTCTTTATTTTCATGCAAAAAAATATATTATGTAAATTTATTTATCTCATTAATTTCTTTTGTGTATATAATGCGCGCGTGACGACAATTCTCTTCAACGCACATTCCAACATTCAGTTAATCACAGACTGTATTTTTTTTTTTTTTTTTTTTTCATTTTAAAAAAGAAAGAAATTTTTTGCATCGGGACGTTTACGGCACTGATGATGCGCGCTGTTACGCACGAAGCGCACACAAAAGTGTTCTGGTGTGTATATGTGCACGAGCTTAGAGAGATCCCATCGCGATTGTATATAAATGTCACGCGATATTATCCGCGCGCGTTTGTTTCTCTCGAGCGATTTGTCGGCACCGTCAGTCGCTTTGCGCTCTCTCAGTTCCTGAACCGGTCCCGCGACGGTTTCTGTGCTCGACGACGGAGAAGGGAAGCAGCATCTCTCCGAGATAGACTTGGATCAGAAGACCACGTGAAATCTCTCAGGAAAAGATGCTCAGACTCACTACCTTGTCGCGGGTCCGTTTCTCTCACGGTATCATCTCTATAATTCCGAGACTTTTCTCACGATCAGTTTCTTCTTTAAATCTCCGATTCTGATTATAACGAAGACTGATAAATGTCAATGAATCGTAACTTCTGTGTGTTGAAAACACGTGAAAATTGTTTTTTGCTTATTTAATTCGATTTTTCCTTTCTTCGCGAATTCGATAGATAGTTTCAGAGAAGTTGTGAGAGAATTGTATCCTCTTGCACGTTGATCAATTGCTACAATATTACAAAGAGATAAAAAGCAATTAAGAATTATATTCGTCTATATACACTTTAAAAAATGTTCATGTCGGCTCTTAAAGAGCTGCTGTGAAACGCACATCTGTCATCACTTTTCCCAATGCAACACGTATCGCATGACGCGTACTTTGAAAGAATTGTAAAGTGCGAAATCCATCTTGAAGGATTTACAAAGCACATCTCGCTCATCCGAGATTCCACATTAAATTAAATGTAAATTCTGTTACACTCTATTAAAAAAAAAATCTTTATTTGTTTCTTTTCATTTAATTTTTATTTCAAGTTTGAAGTTTCTCACACGCGTGGTCGACAAGAAAATTGTAACGCTCGTTAAAAACTAATGAATTGACGAATTCCAAAAGTAGCGTGTGCTGTATTTTTAGTATCGTCAATAAGAACTTACCATCTTCGCATAATAAAAAAGTGCTGTCGAGTGCTGAAACCCCGGACCGTTCTTTGTGCGCGTGACTTCACTCTCACAGCCGATTCTCCCGATCGTCCCGAAAGCGGAGTGTTTGATTTTTGTGCTGAATAAACAAGAAGATAATGCGATGCGGAAAGCCAAAGACGAACGTGTTAGAATCACGGCGGCTTTCTTCCGCGTTAGCCTCGACGAAGAAGACGACGAAGAAGACGACGAAGAAGCGAAAAAGGATGAAGCCTCGTTAATCTCGAAAGAATCGAGAAAACTTTCACGGACAACTTCGTTATCCGAGAACGACTCGGGAAAAGTTCGAAAGAAATCCGACGACGCAAAAGCGAAAACCTCCTCGGTCGTGACTGACTTTGAACTTGCGAGGAGTTTCGACCATCGTTCGCGGTGGTCTTTCGAGAAACCGTCACCACCTGGTCTGTCGAGCGCGAACGACGCGGGTGAACAAAATAAAACCGTGGATTGTCATCGCGCGATGGAAGGACAGAGCAAGTATGTTGACGATGCGACTTCGAAAATCGGAACGCGAAGATCAACGGTGCCGATGATAAATTCGGACGGAGTTATCTCCGCGTTCAAGTGCGACGACTTCGTCACGATGGAACGACCGACGACGTTTCAATCTTCATCAAGCTATGACCATCTGCCGCGCAGTCGTACGAAATCAATTTCCACGAACAAATCGAGACAACCTCAATTAACACGCAACCTGCTGGAGATTTCTTCAAAGACTTCGGAGATCGATGAGCAGTTTCTTTGTCCGAAGTTGCCGAAGCAATCGACCGATGAAAACAAACATTCTCCCCCGAGCGTAAGCGAAGTTCCTGACACAACGCCGCGTTTACTGACTCAAGATAGTCTCAACGACGGCAAAAGCGGCGGCAGTGGTCGCAGGTCAACATTGCCGATGACGAACGCCGATCTGAATCAGTCCGCGTTGCAGAAGAACGCGGCCGTAAGCCAGAAATCGCCGACGTTCGAGGACATCGTGGCCGGAACCAGCGTGAATCCCATCCGGAAGTTCAGCATCGCGAACGCGGCAATCTGTTCGAGTCTGGCGCCGAGTTTGCTCGGCGCAATCCCCGGTGTGCCGAATTCCCTGTTGCCGAACGGGGATCAGAGTCTGCACCGGAGTGCCACCTTGTCGAACTTGTCGACCAGCTCGACCGTCGCGAGCGACGACGTCTCCTCCATCGGTAGAACGCGCCGCAGATTAAGGTCGTTTCTGCGTCTTCAAATACCCGAGCTGAATTCCAACTGGCACGACGCCGAGAACTACCATGATCACTTGCATCATCAGCATCACGATCATCATCATCATCACCATCACATGTTTCCGTATATTCCCGTGCCCACCATCACCTTCACGGCGCCGGCCGATGGCACCGGTCGCAAGTTCAACTTCGCCATCCGAAGATGCTCCCAGGCGGTTAGTGTGTGTGAGGACGCACGTCGTTTCCCCCTCGTTTTCATGTTGTTTTTTTCCTCCTTGTTAAAACGTGTGTAAAGAGAAGTGTCTGGCCGCCGAGGTTCTTTCGTTTTTTCTCTCCAACGTGACAAAGTCGCACTGTTTCGAACTTGAAATGAAATAACACATAAACGCAACTCTAATCGATACTTTTAATGAATAATGGCAATTAAACAACGCATGTCACGTATGTCACGTTGGGGAGGGGGAGGCCAGACGTTGACGCGTGTGTGTATATATATGTGTGTCTCTCTCTCTCTCTCTATAACACCAGTTTCTATCAATTCGCGACGCATCACGCTCCGATTAAAATGATTCACACTTCAAATTGACACGCGCGCCTGATTGAAAGATCGAACGCGAGTCGATCGAAGACAATCTGACGACGATGTTTTTCTTCGTCGCAAATAATACACGTTAAGTAATTTGTTGCGATTTTAAACTGCGTATAGAAACGCATCGATGACAAAAACACACATCGACGCAGTTTTAATCGTTTTTATCTTATCGCAATTATTATATCGCTTACAGACGTTTGAAATCATAAAACTAACTTTGTTAATGAAATGTCACGGTAATCTGATAATCTTCTGAGAAGGAAGTGATTTGTCTGCATGTATATTTATGTATGTGTGTGTGTGATCTCCTTAATTTATTAAATCGACAAAGAAAGTCAGCTGCTTTGTCTATGTAGAAAATTTTTTGACAACACACTTACGTAACGCTCTGTCATCGATCTTAATCGACTGTAGACACGCGTGAATTAAATACAGTTGATACTAGCTCTCGTAGAAGCGGCAAAAAGTGTTACATCGCGTTCCCCGTATAAAAACGTACGTTCGGAGATGAGACAAAATCGACCGCGTGAAGTAAAACTGATCTAATGCTCTTTCGCCGCTATGTGAGTGCACACAATGTTTGCGCATTGCACGTGCTCGTGGTATTGGATTTTTTTTTTTTTTTTTTTTTTTTTTTTTTTGTGATTCGTTCTCCGCAAAAAGCGTGAGAAATTTCTCATCGAAGAGAGAGATCTCTTTCCTACGTGATAATTCCGAAGATTGATGCGAGAGTATACGTCTCTTGATCTCGCGTTTCAATTGCGCGGGATCCGACACGCTCGTTTTCCGAATTATCGATATAATTCTATTTCGCTAACCGGGGAATTGTTATTTCCAGTTATTAGTGAAAGGAATGTGTCGAGTAAAAAAATTTTTGAAAGTTATTTAAATTTAAATCAATAATCAAGTTCAGAACTCTTATTTAATATTCTTGCAGCCGGAAGATTAATTATAGCTTTTATTAATTATAGCTTAACGCGCGCGGATTACAGAACTTTTATGTCGAAAGATTATTATGAATACATAATCTCGCTGAAGTGTACATACTTGGTGACATTATCCTCCTGTCGCGCACCATAAATGCCAAGTTAATTCATGCGCGTTTAAGTTACGTGCGACTTTATCGATAATCCGCACGCGGCACACATGTGTGTCATTTAACTCGCTTCCGCAGAATCTAACACGATGAAAACACGTCCGCCGAAATTACATCTTCATTCGAATGCTCATATTACACTGTACATATTGGTTATATTAACACATACAGACACACACACACACACACACACTCTCTCTCTCTCTCTCTCTCTCTCTCTCTCTCTCTCCCTCTCTCTCTCTCTTTCTCTCCTTTCTTTCTCTCTTTCTGTGTTGCAGTTATTTCTGATGTTCGCACAATTTCGCCAATCTATAGTTCGCGATTAAAAAACGCTGTGTGCTTTAACTTTCTACTCTTATTTTTCCGTCATGAACGCGCGATCGCGTCGTTATCATTCGCGTGAGTGTCATTCACTGTCATTGACCCAGATACTTTCCACTCCGGGGAATCGCGAGAAGTGCACAAGTCAAGTGGTTCCTTCCCTCTTATTTTTCTTCGGACGGAGAACGCGCGGGATCCAATCGCGACTAACTAGACACGCGAGATTATCGCTTGAATATTTCGCGTATTCTTACGCAATATTCTTGATTTTTTTTTTTTTTTTTTTTTGAGAAAAAAAGAAAGAACGCAAAAGTGCGACAACAATTTTTTTTTGATCGAAAGTTAAAACGAGAGAATGTATTTTTGATTTTTGAAATAGTTGGTGGATTATTTTTAAAGAGCGCGCGAGAACACTTTTTGGTCCGTGCGGTCAGAGAACTTCATGGATCGTAGAAGATGCTGGATTTTCTGTGATTTATTTTTACAAGCTCGCGCTCGAGAGTGGTTGATACTTACGGCGCAAACAGTGTGAGATTGCTCTACTAAGGACGACTGAAAAATATCGATGTTTGCCTACGCTGCTCGTAGATCCTGATAGGGCTTCGATAAGGCTTCGTTTCGTACTTTATTGTGGCTGCGCACTTTTTACGTCGAATATTTTATAACATTACCTAAGTGAAATTGTAGTAGTTTTAGGTGTGCGAAAGTCTTGGAATATAATATTTTGATAAAAATAACACAAGGAGAAGATTCACGACGGACACATTTTTGAAAAAATCCAAAAATACAAAACATACTTTTGCATTACAAGTTTGTCAATTAAACGTTCTGAAGTTGAATACGTAACTGAAATACTTAATTGGAAAAAAAACTAACTTCTTTTGCTTTTTAACGTAATTTAAAAAATTTTTACGGCGTTTATTTTTTTAAGACGTAGGAAACACAATCACGTCTGAAGAACGACAAGTGTTGCTCGCGTTGAGTTTCAAGATGGAATGGCGCAATTTGTCATTCGCGTGAGCTCGTTTTTTTTTTCCTCTTTTCTTCCGCGAGCTGTAGTTGTCATCTAGTCTTATCTCTATGAGTTGTTTGCTCTAACAATTTTTAACACCGTCGAGAATCGTGCACGACGCGATAAGAAGAATTCATCTCGATAACTTTTCTCCGTTCTTTCGCAGACTTTGCACCGGACTGACTCGATGGTATCGCTTTGTTATCGATCACTCGAAGGCTACATCGCAGATGATAATCTCGCCGGACTGCAGAATTTCCTTGAGAACAGGCGAGTGCAGATCGACGACAGAGACGAGGTACAATTGCTCCAAGAGAACAATAACATTTCAGAATCATTGATAACGATATGTAGGACAATAAAAGTTGTTTTCATCACTCAGAAAAGTTTTGAAAAAAACAACATACAAACTTTGTCTTCAGTTTTCTTTCTAAACAACGTCACGCTCTCTAAAATAAAATATAGAAAAATAAATATAAGGGGAAGAAAAAAAAATATTTTCTCGTGTTTACTCCTGTATGTGCGGTTGAACCTTCTCTGACAAATTGTTCCCTCATGACAGAATGGCAGCACCGCCCTCATCTTCGCGGCAACTAAGGGAAAAATACAATTCGTACGAGAGCTCATCAATCATGGAGCGGATGTCAATGCCGAAGATGCGGTTAGTATCTGTCTGCACGTTTTTGAACGTCAGAGATTGCATAAAATTATTGATTAACATTGTTTAATATGCGCGTAATTTTTTTTTTCTTCAGGACAACTGGTCGCCACTGCTGTGCGCGGCAAAGGAAGGCTACACCGACGTTTGCGTCGAGTTGTTGGAACACGGCGCCGATCTGGAGCATCGAGATATGGTCAGGAGTTACATAGTTTATCAGCTTGGCGCAGGGCCATTAATATAAATTTATAACTAGAAAGTTTTTCGCTTGAGAGAAAAGCTGTCTCATGTTACGTTCAATAATTTAAAACTTGTTACATCCACACCAGCATGATTTATATATATATATATATATATATATATATATATATACCATGGTATATATATATTCTTCTATTAATATATTTAGAGTTATAAAACTGTTTTACACATTTACTATATATTTACTATATTTTTTGTGTTACATAAATATTTTTTCTGCTGTCTTTAACTTATTTTATGTTTTAACATACATCAAATTGATTTTTGCTGTATATGAAAGAATGGTTTTATGTAAAGTCAAGTATATTTATATCTGTGGGACTTATTTGCATAGATAGACATTTGAAGAAGATTCTTTTGCAGGGTGGCTGGACGGCACTCATGTGGGCGACGTACAAAGGCAGGTCGGCGACGGTGACGATGCTGCTGGGGCGCGGGGCTGACGTCAACGCGCATGGAAATTTTCACATTTCCTCATTATTATGGGCCGCTGGCAGGGGTTATCCTGATATAATCAAAGATCTCGTCGCTCACGGGGCGAAGGTCAATGTCGGCGACAAGGTAATCCTCCGTAACGAGCATATCGCCGTAAATCGATGGTCGTCGTGCGGTCACTCTCTATTCATTTTTTTTTCTTCAGTATGGCACCACGGCACTTATATGGGCTTCGCGCAAGGGAAACGTGGAAATTGTTGATATTCTTCTCAAGGCTGGCGCCAACGTCGACACAGCGGGAATGGTAAAGTCAATAAAAGTCTCAAAAAAGCGATATAAAGATGGACATTTTTTCCATTTGTGCTAGTAAAATATTAACGTGTGAGATAGAAATGTCTCAATATAAATTGACATCTCAATATAAATGTCTCAATATAACTTGACATTTTGCTTTACATTCACAGTATGATATGAAGTATATATATATATATATATATTTTTTTTCTTTCATACTTATACATATGTATTATTTTTTAATGATATTCTTAGTTTTCGTGGACCCCATTGCTCGTGGCAACCCTTGGCAATCACGTGGAGGTAGTGTCGCTACTGTTGGAGCACAGACCCAATGTGAACGCTCTCGACAAGGATGGTTGCACCGCTTTGGCGATCGCCTGTCGAGAAGGTCATCACGAGATAGCGAATGCCCTTTTAAACGCCGGCGCTTACGTCAATATTCAGGATCGTGCCGGCGACACGAATCTGATTCATGCCGTAAAAGGTGGTCATCGCGGTGTGGTGGAATCCTTGCTGAAGAAATACGCTGACGTTGACGTTGCCGGAAAGGTACGATTCCATTCATCTGTTTCTTACCTCGTATACGCGTATCTTCCTCGAAGATCGACTTTGAAGTGAAATTTTATACTTTTTTTTTTCTATCGAATATTGTAAAGCGATTCCCAAATATATTTTCCGAAAAGCCGGTGGCTCACATCTGAGCTCCATGTGGTGCATGTATGCGAAACTTTGCTTAAAGTGTCACGTAAATCGATAGCGGCTCGGATCGGTACGATGGGCGCTTTAATAAGAGGCCATCTCTCGGATCCGTGGTCACCGTGGTAATCCGTGAGCCACTTCGAGCTAGGTTCGTGCGTCACACACATGTACATAAAACACCCTCAATCGCGGTTATCTCGGATCGTTCTTTGGTTCGCACTAACCATCCCGTCCATATATATTCTAGGATAAAAAAACTGCAACTTACATAGCAGTAGAGAAAGGCAATATACCGATACTCAAATTATTACTAAACGCTAACCCAGACCTGGAGATTGCCACGAAAGACGGCGACACGCCCTTACTACGGGCGGTGAGGTCACGTAACGCCGAAATCGTGCAATTGCTTTTAGACAAGAAAGCCAAGGTCTCGGCTACGGACAAGAAGGGCGACACTGTACTGCACATTGCGATGCGCGCGCGATCGAAAGCGATCGTCGAGATACTACTGCAGAATCCAAAGAATAGCCAGTTATTGTACCGTCCGAACAGACAAGGCGAGACCCCCTACAACATCGACATCAATCATCCGAAAACAATCCTCGGACAGATATTCGGTGCTCGTAAGTTGTCATAGACGCCAGTCATTGTTCTTATTACGTTGATAATTTGACTCCAAAGTACATGCGAATAAAAGATATATGTGAAAAATAGTTCTTCCAACCTGTTGTGTATAGAACAGCTTAATGCGTATTACAGGACGTTTGAATACCAACGAGGACAATGAGAATATGCTTGGTTACGATTTGTACAGCAGCGCGCTGGCAGATATTCTTAGCGAACCGTCGCTCTCCACGCCAATTACTGTCGGCCTTTATGCAAAATGGGGTTCTGGGAAGTCGTTTTTACTGAGTAAACTGAGAGGTATTGCGCCAAATAGCTCGTAAAATTACGTTATAGCCTTATACGTACAAACGAGATTATATAATATCTCGAGCATCGTAATAAAAAACGATAATAATAAACATGATTATTCTTCACAGAGGAGATGAAGAATTTCACGCGACAATGGATCGATCCAGTATTCCAATTTTCTTCCTTGCTCTTTCTAGTAGTAGCGCATATATCGTTATTGGTGGGCATCACCTTGGGCCTTGCCTTACAGTCGTGGATCATCGGTCTATCTTGCGGAACTAGTCTGTTGATTGTTGTTTACATCTTTTTGCTACTCGTTTGGTACGCCAACAAGAGGTGAGATCTCGCGAAACAAATAGTTCGAGACCTGTTTTGCGTTTTGTGTTCTCATTGTGGTTCTTGATTGCGTGTCGCAGATACGATTGGTACTGGCCGTATAATTTCACGGTGGCACTCACTGTCAAATTAAACGCGCTTAAATTGTTGCTGCAAGTGATCTTCTGTCATCCTCCGAGCGGTCAGGGCCAGAACAACGTCGGGGTGCAGCCGATTAAGTTCTACTTCACCGATCAGACCCGCGTGGGCACGAACGCCGCCGGCGAGAATGCGGTTGTTCAGATGGTCGCCTCGTTGTACGACTCTATTGAGAACGACTTCGGTTCTCTGTCGACCAGATTATATCGGGCGTTTCGCCCGAAGCCAAATAAATCGACCACGAAGTGGAAGTGGAGACGCTTGTGTTGCTTGCCGTACATAGTTATATTCGAGTTCTGCTTCTGCAGCTTGCTCGTCGGTATCTCGGTGCTCACGGTATACCTCATAGACATTACGAAAGACGAGTAAGTACAGCCGCACATTTGAATAATAAAACTTGTTTGTTGTTATCACATTGTCTCATCACATATTGAATCGT
This sequence comes from Pseudomyrmex concolor, assembly GCA_014839585.1. NCBI lineage: Eukaryota > Metazoa > Arthropoda > Insecta > Hymenoptera > Formicidae > Pseudomyrmex > Pseudomyrmex concolor. The sequence continues at coordinate 21,417 of QVOB01026068.1, forward strand.
TTAGGCCGACGATAGAACGAACCACCGCTCACATAATCATGATAACGATCGCCTTGGTCTTGGCCATTAGTATAATAGCGAATTTATACACGTGGTGCAGAACGTTGCAGGCGTTAGTATTTTCACAGAGAAAACACCTTCAGCGCAGTATAACGAACTTAGAAATTCTGAAGAGCGAAGGTTTTATTCAAGCTCTGAGAAGCGAAGTCACTTTAATGACAGATATGGTAAATTATTTATCTTCTTCTTTTTCTATTTTACTAACAATTAATTAACGATACGGATTTCAATTATTATTATTTGAACTAGGTCAAATGCATGGACAATTTTATGGCTCAACAAAGTAGACTAGTTATAATAGTGGACGGTTTGGACAGTTGCGAGCAGGATAAAGTTTTATTGATTCTAGACGCCATACAAGCCTTATTTAGCGATAACGGATATCCTTTTGTCGTGATATTAGCAATCGACCCTCATATCATAGCTAAGGTAAGTGAGTCGGGCAAATTGAAAAAATATTTGTGAAAATATTTATTCGAAGAAAGACACGATATTTTTGCGTAAGAGTGAATAAAAAAAATTATTGTTTGACATTACGCGCACAGGCGGTAGAAGTGAATAGCAGAAGAATATTCTCGGAATCGAATATAGGCGGTCACGATTACTTGCGGAACATGGTGCATCTGCCGTTTTATTTGCAAAACAGCGGCTTGCGTAAAGTCAAAGTCGCGCAACAGACCTCTCAATACAACAAGAGAACGGCATGGACGGAAGCCGAAGATAGCGTCAATTACACCACAGTCAACACTATGCACCACTCGGTGTCTAATCGGCGACTTAGCTCGGAATCGGCTATAATGAACAGCAACGAGAAACTGAAACCCCAGACGAGGAAGGGCAGCAGAAAATTGCGATTGAGCGAATCGATCGCGAGCAGTATCGGCAGCAACTTGAATCGGTTGGGTGGCGCGCAAGATCTCAATAAGATGCTGCTCACCGACGATTACTTTAGTGACGTTAATCCCCGCAGTATGAGGAGACTGATGAACGTCGTTTACGTCACTGGTACGTATAAAATTAAGCTGCACAATGTCGTCTTATGCGTGATTTACACATATGATATCGTCACGTATGTTTCTCTTTAGGACGATTACTCAAAGCATTCCAGGTTGATTTCAACTGGTATCATTTAGCTAGTTGGATCAACATCACCGAACAATGGCCTTTCAGAACATCCTGGCTTATTCTTCATTACGACATGTATGAGGAAAGCTTGGATGACAACATGTCATTAAAAAGTCTTTACGATAAGTACGTAATAATGTTTTTGAATAACATGTATGTATATACATTATATTAATATGTTATGTGTTTCAACCTCTTTTTTTATATATTTATCAGAGTGCGACCACAAATTCCGGTGCTGAAAGAAGTGCAACCGCTCCTCGAACTGGATAGAGATGAACGCAAGCTGGATGTCTTCCTTACTTTTCATCGATCAAGCTTGCTCGTCAGTGACATGAAGATATTCTTGCCCTTTACTATTAATTTAGATCCGTACATTAAGAAGAAAATAAAGGAGGAGCAACAGAGTATAGAGGAAGACGCGGGTTTACTTTTCAAACAGAGCAGCGTCTGGAACGATCACGCTTTAGTTTCGCATAGAAATGTTCTGACAAATCGGCACGCGAAATTGGTCAAGCAATCGAGTCTGCAGGGATCTGTGCCGCCGACATCCCCGCCATGGGCCTATCAACCAAGCATAGAATGGCAAGCTCCGTCACCTTGGGTACAAATGCCTCCCATGGAACCATTGCCAAAAGCGCTTTCTGTGACAAGTTCGTTACCGGTACGTCATATAAATTGATCGTATCAATTATCTCTTTGTGTGACTGAGAAGAGACTTGTTACTTTATTGTTTTATTTTGCATTCACAGTCCGAAATTTTGGAAATAAAACTCTCATCTTTAACGGTAATGGGCGTCTGCGATCTGATCGACAAAATCGAAAATCTCAATCCGACTCAGATACCGACGTACAAACAAGTCATCAAAGACAACAACATTAACGGTCGAGTTTTGCTGCATTGCGATTTGCAAGAACTGAAAAAAGTAACTTTCGGAAAAGTGCATTTTTATGTTCTGAGATAAGAGAAAATTTTGTTTACGAAAATGTACTCTTTTAGGTACTTAAAATGACTTTCGGGGATTGGGAATTGTTCCGTATAATAATTGTATCGCTCAGGGAATTGGAACTCTCGTCCGTTACATATGAGGAGGGTTCTCGAAGCGTCCGATTTACTGTGGGATCCGAGCAACCCGCACGAAAAGGTACGTTCAATATATTTCCTTCGTCTGTGCTTCTCTTGTGTTCAGTGTTTCAATCAATAATTAATTTTTATCCGTGTCTTAGATCACACTTCGCAGAATAATTCAATGCGTATCCCAGCTCATGTGGAGAAAGAAAAAGGAACATCAAGAACAGACGGTTCTTCCCGTCGTGATCAGAACAAGCAATCTATCATGGAAAAACAGGTATAATATAACCACAGGTGTCATTAACTTCAATAATTAGTGGAAATTATATATAAACATATGACTTTAACTCTAAAACAATTAATGAGTCATAATATTTTTATAAACAATAATTGCAACAACTAAATCTTGTGATTTATTCACGTTTGCATTCCGTTCACATTAGTTTCAAGTAAGTTTGTCGTTGTGTGTTTTATATGGTTATATCATCGATGTTTACTACTCGAACATTTAATTACCTTAGGTTCTAGATGTGAGATCAAATTATCTAAAATAAAATTCATACATGTATTTTAGGTGACATTAGAGGAGCAAATGATTTGCGGAGCATTGCAAACCTTGAATGAGGAAGCTTGCGAGGATGTATTAGACGTGCCATCGCCAGTGGTGGCACCGACGACAGACTCGCTTTCTACAGGTGAGCTCACTTCCCTACCACTTACCTTACCTGTGGTCATAATTCAAGAGCCATCGCAGCACGAAAACAGTGACTCCTCCGTCGAATACAGCTAACTTCTAATCGAATCCGAGACCGGACATGATGATGATGATGATGATGATGACGATGATGATGAATAAAATTCGCTCATATTCCGCATGTCACACAGAAAAGAAAGCATTCCCCACAGCACTTGCATTGAAATGTACAATTCAATGTCATTATCATTTGCACTCACATTACGACGGTGTCTTGCCAAAGTGTGCTGTTAAGAAAACTTGAATTATTATTTGATATATTTCTTTTTATATACCCGATTATACATACACGGAATACTATTTGTATTACATACGCCAAAGACATATATATATACACACATACACCACGTAAAGAGAAAATAAACTTTGTAGTAGAATTAGGGAATATTATTGTATGCGCAATCTGTTGATGTATCATAATGCTCATTTTATAAAATATAGTTTAACATTAAAATGCGTATATCAGTGCCATATTGAGGATAAAGAAGAGAATTGTGTCATCTCCAAAACCTTGCAACAGGATTCTAAAGGCATTTTTTGTCAGTAATATATACGAATATATTTTATTCCATTTTTTTTTTTTTTTTTATAAATGCATGATATTATCAAAATAGTATCACAAAACGTAAAACTCTAACTGTTCAATGTTTTCTGTGAACAATTAATGTACAAAAGACTGTGATAAATTATGTGTTACTGTTGGTAAAAACGAATATTTCTTGTGAGAGAAATGTTTATGCTACTTCAAAAATCAGATATTATATTTTTAAATATATATATACTTTAAAAATGTATATAATGACAGAATTATATATTGTAATGATTATATGTATATAATAATTATAATATAGTTATATATATACAATAATTATTATAATATTATAATTATAATATATAAACTCCAATTCTTAAAGTAGCATAATGTGAGCTATGATCGAAACTTGCGTCCTTTATTTGTGACTAACGTTATATTTCTTGTATTGCGTGTGTATGTGCTAATAAATACTTCTAGATTGTTAGTGTGTTATATATGAGCAGTATTTAAAAAATGTTATACATATATTACGAGAGCAAAATGGCAATAAAATTTCTTGCAAACCAAGTCTGACATTACCTTCTTTACAATTTGTGTATCTAGAGGCCTTCAAACTATTATGTCAAAGCATCTCAAGGACCACAAAAAGCAAAATTAAATTTGTTACAAAATGATTTCTTCTCAAGTCAGATCGAGTTCACATATTTCCGCGTAAAACTTTAGTTTCAATATTTTCTTTTTTTTTTTAGAAAAGACTATTTTCAAAGACAACTTGGTCAAGTATAATCTCTCGTATTGTATAATTAGCTTCACTAAAAGAATTGTGAGAAATTATTCTAAGATTAAATGTAAATATAAATTATATGATAAAACAATTATGAGTGTCTTGTTTTAGGACGCACTCAAGACACGGAGTACGTGCTGCTCCAGGCCAACCCACTGTTCCACTGGGTGCCGATTAACGATGAGCCCGAAAGTTCGGACGACAACAGCTCGCACGACTCCACCGTGTTCCTGCACCGCACCAATTCTCAGCGTAGCATCACGTCTCAACATAGCACGAGATCCGCCTGTTCACAGAAGCCGTTGAAGAGAACTGGCAGCAACATCAGTACACGTCCTTCTTCGTTGTTTGTTTCGCCACCGCCATCGCCGAAACCCGCGTTTAGGTCGAAATCTACCGACGAGAGATATATGGGAAACAACACACCGCTGAAGACCGTGTCGTCGTTGACGGCCATCAAGAAGAGACGTTCGATCTCAACACTGACCGACGAAACAATCGTGTCCACTTCCAGCCTCGAAAAACTGTCGAAACTGAAGGATCGTCTGATCGGCAACGTGCCGATGGGATCTCCTGCTGGTGGTGAAAGTGACGAATCCACTCCGCTGGTATCCGAGCTGTCCACACCGTCGCATTCTCAATCAGACAGCGTGTTCAGGCATGACTGTAGCGCGGAGAACAGCAGTTCGCCGTCGTCCAACAGAAGTTTATCGCGGGATGGAGAACGTTGCATAGATATAGATTATTCTGACACGGTGAGCCTGATGATACGGGAATCCTCGAGTATTCAGTCACCATCCCGACAAGACATCAAAGAGTGGAACAACTCGGAAACACCTGTTTAATATCTGCCGTCTTACTTAACGCGCAATATAATTGATGACACAGTACGAGACTGATAAGTCTGACGATGAACTAGCAGCTAAGAAGGCCTACATAACACGCACACACATATTTTATGTGTTAAGATAAGATATCTCGGTTTTCTTCGTGTAAATAGAAACAAGCGTGCATATCTTTTTTAAACTGTAAAAAAACGTGTTCATTTACTTAGTGGATTGTAACACATACAATGCCTTTTCGCAAGTACGATAATAACAATAATCTTCAATTTAGCATTTCACTGATGCTAAAGTGACATTCCGTGTAAATATTTTAAAAAATGCATTTACAAATGGTACGTTTTTTTTTTTTTTTGTTTTGTCTCATTAGATTTATGTTTCACTACTGGACCAGTGAAAATCGAGTAAGCCTCTTCCTGACATAGTGACTCTATTCGCTGAATATAATTGAGATGTACATACATATGTACATCAAATCATACTATCAATTCAAACAAGTGACTTAAAAGTGACTTAAACAAATGCTGAAGAGTTGCTTATTATTGTAAATTTAAAAAAATATATACATACGCTAAAGAGTATTTTATAAAAAAAAAAAAAAAAAAAGAGATCACACTCGAGAAAAAGAACAACTAAATATCCATCTCCATCTAAAGAATTCTATAGATGGACATATATGAACTGTAAAATATAAATATATTTACATGATTTGATTCATCATCACTCAATATCATTTATATACTCTCATGATTTTTACAAATAAATTTTTGTACGCGTGTGTTCTAATTGCGCAATGCAAGCGGTAAAGATATATTCGTTATTGTTTTTCTTTCTTAATGATGTTTTGCGTGTCTTAACAAGAATTATATACATATATAGTTGTGTAATAAACAAGAAACTATAATAATGAAACGTATAAAAGTTTGTCTCTTTTTTATTAAAAAGCAAAAATAATAACATTGAGTATAGAACATTTTAGGACGGAATAATATCAGGGTATCGATATATATAATTCAATATAATATTATGTTGTAAATATATATATATATATCTATGTATATATAATATAGTATATGAACGTGTTATATTAGCTTTTTCAAGTTAAAGTATATGTCGCGCTCATTTTCTTGGCATTAAATACAATAAAATACTTAATCAAATACAAATATTGCAATAATATTAAATGCTATGAGAAACCATGTAAAGAAGTGTCCTCTGATTCGCAACGACTATTTCAAATCGATGAGTGAGAGCAGGGCAACCGGTTGCAGGATGTCGTGCAGTAAATGTCAACTAATTAGTATTCCATATGTTTTTGACCTTATTGATTTAAATCTTCATCAGTGGAATTAACATTTCTTTAAAAGTGTGATCATAAGTAAAATCTTAAGAAGAAGATGTTATTTATATAAAACTTTGTCAATTTAGTTGCTTTTGTTATTGTCATTATGAGATTATCAATATTATTATCGTCACACATTTAGGGAAATGTTAATTTAAAATAATCCCACTGATAAAGACTCAAGTCAATAAAGTCGAAACGTATGAAATACTAATTCGTTGACATTTACTACACGATATTCTGCAACCGGTTCGAATTGCCCTTTTCTTACTTATCGATTTAAATTCTAGCAATAACTGTATGCTAAGTACGTTTAGATTTACAAAAACGTGATAAATAAAATTAAAAATCAGTTAAAAAGAGAAAGAGGAGATAGTAGTTATTTTCTCTCTGCGAACATAGAAACACTTGTATGCTAATTAAGTACATCGATGGTCCCGTTCGTAATTTAAATGCATCGCTTGTATTAATATACTGTGTAAAAACCTCATATCGTTTCGAAGCGGCAGTCATGTCGTATGTCATTGTTACACGAGACAATGGAAATGAATATAGTCACATGGAAACTGGGACATCCTGTATGTATAATAATAACGACATAGCACATGATGTGTTATATTCTACTTGAACTCGTATAAAAATTATGGCATATAGAGAGGAAAAATGTATGCAATCAAAAAAGGAACGAATCATAGAAAAAACTATCTCAGGAGTAATATATATTCTATATATTGTACATATTATTATATATGTATATATAATATAAAAATCCGATTCTTCTTTCAAAAATATCGAATATTAAATACACAAATAACTGCACGATTTAGCTGCACGGGTTGTGTTTTATCTAAGACTGGTAATATAACTTATATAAATTCTTTACTTATTTATATCGAATATTATGATTACTATTATTAATATACAAATATATTAATAATATGATCAAATTTCGAAATAGCAAAATTGAGCAGATAGGCTCGTTATAATCAATTGAACTGATTAATCGTAGATCAAAAAATTTTAATAGATTTATGACTCCAGTAAAAAATAGTTTCTAAAAATTTCGATCAGATCTACTTACATAACGTTTTATGTAATTTATTTGATAGTAATGTAATATTCTTATATTTTTAATCAGTCGGCGAACATGCGATTACTTTCTTTTGTTTCTAAATATTCGCATAGTCGTATTTGTTTCATGTTAAGTGTTTGAAGGCACAGTTAGCCACACGAGAAGTGCTACCATATAAATGCGTAGATATTGAACATGATAAATAACATGTTTCCTTGCGTAATAAGTCGTTCGTTTCAACCGCACTCGATTTTTTTCTGCGTTCAACGTGTTCTTTTTTTGCAAAAAAAAAAAAAAAAAACGAAAGAGAATTCACGTAAACAGCAGTAAAAAGTGCAGTTAAAACTACTAAATCTTGTACTTACAATACATACTGGCAGGTTATAAGGACACTTATTTCTCTCACTTATTTCTGCACGCAAGATAAATGCATTGTAAAATTAAGGAATGTTCGCGGTGCTACAAGCAACAAATCTCACTTTGTCATACAAATTCTTATTCAATATATATATAAAAAAAAAAAAACATTATTATCACCGATGTCCGATTATTACCTAACACAAAAATTCATAACAATGACTTGAAAGCAACATCTTTCCGATGATGGTTTGTCTTTACATTTAAGTACAACTAGATACCTTTGTCATATAAAAGGTATGTTTTTTACAAATACTTTTATGCGTCTGATTTTCAATTATATGTACTAACACCGCACACATTTTCTAAGCATTTCAAGTAAAAAAGGCAGTCCGAGGAAGACCGGAGTAAAATGTATGTTGGTGCTATTTTCTGTCGCATATTGTGTACATATAGATCTTCTTTCCTTTATATTCCTAAATAAACATTTTATAATTGTGTGGTAATTACCGTTTTTCTTGTGATAACCGTATGCTTGGTTGGTGTTTTATCAGGTACTGGGCTCTGCGACGGCTCTGCCACCATCCACGGACTAATAGCTGAAGCTGCTTGGTTTTCGTCCTATAAAAAAAAAAAAAAAAACATCTCCTGATATACTATTAAAAATCGCTTTACTTACCAATTATTTCAATTACAATTGCGATATTATTTACACTTACGAATAGTTAACATCTCAAGTTAAATTCAGACAAAATTCAGACAAAACTTTACACACACGTACAGAGACAACTTTCACATGAGATAAAACAAATTCTTATTTCACAATGAATGAAACTACTCATTTTTAGAAGAAAATAATGTTCTTTTAATTTGTAATTAATGTTAAGCGACCTATCTTTCAAAATTCCTTCTAAATTTTGTTTTTGTTCTTAGGTTCTTAGGTTCTTAGAAGAACCTGGACGTTTATGTAATAAGTGAGACGCTACAGCTGGCTTACAAGCGCAAGAAACGTAACTGACCTTGTGTGTCAGCGTAGTCGTGGTTGTCTGTATCTCTTCGGTCTTAACAACTCGTGCTCCAACTTTTTCCGCATCCGTCTCCGCTTTTTTCTCCGTCGTGACGGGTTGTAAATCTTTGAAAGGATTAAGTATACCCAAAAATGGGTTTGAGTCTATAAACGGATTGGTGTTCTTTTTCTTGTCGTCTTCCGGCTTCGCTTCTTCCTCGGAAACTTCGAGCGTGTTCGATACTTCGTTGTTAGTAGTGTCATTGGTGAACGGATTGAATGGATTTTGCGATTGATTCGACACTTTCGGGCTTAACGGCGTGGTTTTTTGCTCGATTTGACCCCAGCTGTCTAACGAGAAATGTGTTACGGTTACGGCATCGTCCGTAGAAGGATTTACTGCCGTCGTAGCTCCGCTCACAGATAGAGTCAGTTTATCACCGCCCTGTTTGACGAAAAAAGCAAGAAAGCAAACACATTATGGCCGGCAGCTAGCGGCATAAAGCGAGCACGAGAGGTGTATATAAACGCAAAACGATAAGGAACAGTTTTAAATAACACATTATTGGTCAAATAAGCTTTTCTAACTTTTTGAAAACTATTATAAAACATTGAATAAAATAGTAAAAAAAATATGCACAACTTCAAGAGAGAAGCACATATACTGTAAACATATAAAAATACAAAAATAAAAATATGAATATACAGAAAAGAACAAGAAACTAACAAAGTGAGACAAAAGTTTGCGACGCTTACCACTGAGACGATCGTCGCTGCGTCCGCGTGTTGATTTTTTTTCGCGGTGATTCCAGGACCGTCGGTCGACGTAATGGAGACCAAATTCGAATTCTTGCCCTGTTCAAGAGTCGCTTTCAATATGTTACACTTCAGTGACTCCGGCGGAATCGGTGTTCGCGGCGGCAACGACGATGTGCCGCCAACTTGATTATTAGGCACTAATTGCACTTGACTGGTCATCGCCTCGACTGTCAAACTTGTCTTCATAAGTTCCGATTCTTTCTCGCTGTTAACGACCGTCGCTTGATTTCGAGCCTCCAAAGGTTGTTGATCCTTGGCGAGAGATTTCAACAGGGAGTCCACCAGAGGCGATGACGTGCCTTGAACGCTCGACGAGTCCGAAGACTTCGTACTAGATCGACTCGACTGACGCTGTAGAGGCTCTTCCTCAGCTAAAAATATTGTTTTAAATTTATTACATAGTTTACGTACAAAAGATCCTTAAAATTCGTTTTGCTTCGTAGCCGTAATAACTCACCTGGAGGCGGAGACGGCTGCGGTTGTTCCACCTGCTGCTGTTGACGCTGTCTTTCACGAAGCACATGACTTTGTCGTCGCGCGTATCTCTGACTCGGTCGTCGTTCGAATTGAACGGTACGGCGGGCGCGATTCAGCTGCGTCGTCTGGAACTCCGTCTTACCGCTGTAGCGGAAACGCGAGCCCATGCGGAAGAAGTTCTGACGACCGCTGGCGCCTTTGACGGGTGCGCGCAGACGGAAGAAGGCGTGATGCTCTACCGCGCATTTCCACAGATGCTTGCACGCCTTTTCGTTCACCAACCGAAACACAAAGGTGTGCTCCTGCTCGCCTCTGCCTTCGTCGTCCTCTTCGACCACCACTAGCGTCAGCTTTTTCTTCTTAAAATCCAAACGACCGATCTTAGGCCAGAAGAACAGGCCTATCTTCTGTGAGCCTTCGAAAACCAGAATGCCGGTAGGCGTCAATCCCAGAGAGTACTCGCAAGTGTCCTTGCCGAGAACGGTGTGCATATCGACGCCATACATGTCCAGCCACTTAGCCTTGCTGAGATAAGCGGATTCCGCTTGCGCTGGACTGAGACCGGAACATTTGATATACTCCTCTAATATTTCTAGTTCCATCTGTTCCGTCTGTCCCGGTACAAAGCGAAATTCAGAGACGGTCGCAGCACTGTGCACAGTGGGATCATAGTCTCCCAATTCAGCTGAAATAAGAATTTTATTTTATAATAACTGACAATGTTTGCATATTTAATATCTTTGAGAAAACTTAACGCAGCTTAATTTTAATCAAGATTGTTGTTCAAGCACTTACATTGGAGAGCCAGAGCAGCCAACTGAACCGCGACTTGATGAGGACAGTGAAGTTTGCCTTCTAAAACATCTTGCTTCAATTGCAGAAAGAATTGATACCGCGTTAATTCCTCACGAAGAGTGTTCGGTTCCGAAGAATAGAATTTTACTTTCAATCTGAGCGTGTATGGTGGCCCAACTAGATAGCAACATACATATTGTATAAGCTCGATATATCGTCTTTGCTTTGAAAAAATTAATATACCATAGATAATAAGAAATCAAAGTAACACATACTTTTGACTTGTTTTTTGATAGGTTTTGTTGGGTCCAGCCAATGTTGAACATTATTGCTATCCGTGTACTGTAGGCCAAAGTAATCTTTCTCTATTAAGTCTAGACTATAAAATACTTGCTCGTATAAGTCACTAGCCAATGCTTTTTTCTGCGAGAAAAAACAATAATTAACACACAGATGTAGTTTTATTTTATAAAGAAAAATTAAGAAAGAAATATGTCAACTAGTAGAGAGGTTTGTGATGTAATAATTTTTTTATAGAATAAAAACATAGAAGCAGATATAATTATTACACAGTAATAATTTTTTGAGACACAGAATAACGCATGTTCTTTCTGCTAATTACTAATGACTAATTGCTTCTACTTATTTTCCTCTTGACGAACTTACTGATAGCTCTATGGGCAAATCGGTGCCATCCAGCAGCACCACTCTGCATTGCACCTGATTTTTGTTGCTGAGTAGTCTCTGATTTTTTATCTGCGATGAAGTTGTCTGGCTCCCAGTACGAGCCCTTCGTCGCGAGAGGAATCTCAGCATCCTGACTCACTCTTCGTGCTTTTACGCGGGACGCGCGATTCCACGCGATTCTTATTCATCGACCTGTCGGCGAAGTGCGTCGCGATCCGCCCACCTCTGCTCTCCCTCTCCTAAAGTTTATCACAGGTATACGCAAGTTCGAGAATTTGCTCGTTGAATCCCACAGGCAGCAAGACAAAGCGCGTCAATCCGTTGCTACATTTTTCACGCGTTTAAATCACGCGAAAATTCAGATCTTATTCTCACAGCCGAACACACAAAATTCCGAACACACAAACCTGGCAGCATACGAGTCACGGAGCACGCATAAGCATGCACAGGAGGACGTCGGCGCAACGAATGCTTCCGCACCTGGTCGCCAGATGGAGAATCAAACAATCCACAAAACCGCGCGTACAATAGACAAACTAGGGAAGGAAAGATAATGAGAGAGGGGAGATATGGAAATGAACCAAAGGAAATGTTTGTAATCAATATTAATCAATATTCGACTGTCACTCTTGGGGGAAGAGTTAAAACGGGGAGCCATTTTATGTTCTTTGATGTTAATTACACATGTACACAAGTTCTTTTCACATAACGCATCTTTTTATCTGAAATGTATAATGCAGTTTACGGATTTTCGCCAATAATGAGCAATTATAAGCAACTGCGACAATAACATAAATGACATAAAAATGTAAAAAAAAAAAAAAAAATACGTGGAATTGTAATATATTTTATAATTTTACAAACACGCGAATGCAATCGCTCTGAAAATGGTAGACGTGGAAGACATGGATAGCTTAGATGACAAACTGTTTGGTAACACTCTGAAGAGAAATCCATCTGCGGAAGACAGCAGAAAGAGAATTACATTTGCAGGTTTGATCTAGTGTGTTATAACTGCTATAATAACTTTACATTCATCTACGTAGAAAGGTGTTGTGTAAATATATTTGGAAAAATAAACTTTTTTATTTCTTTATTTCTCTATTACTTCCTCACATCGTTTTTCTTGTAGATGAGGATGATCCACTGGCTGATCTGCTTGCTGATAAAGAAGATTTTCCATCAGGTCAAAAGAATCCAGCAATGAGAGAAAAGAGAAATTTAATAGATAATTTGTTTGACAAGAAAGTTTTCAGTGAGTCAAAGCCAGAAGAGAATAGTTCTGACAGATCAAAAGCAACAGATGACAAAGCGAAAAAGTTGTCACTGATGCAAGATTTGTTTGGTGATACGTTGCACGTGTCATCATCGAAAGAATCAAATATCAGTAAAAAGTCTCTGCAGTCAGAATACGAAGTTACACAGGCAACTGAAGTTCCTAAAGTACAGTCACAGCATTCGTTATACGCACCGACAGCTTTCGGGACAAGAGAGCCTCGTAGAGGCAAAAGAACTTCGGAGATAATTAACGATCCTCTGGGATTACTTGCTTCGAGCACAATATCAAATCAAACTGAGCAAACTGTAAATGTGTAAACACTCATGTTTAGAATGCTAGACTCTATGTAATATTTGATTATACTGGTTTTACTTATATTTAATAATGTTTTCTATCATCAGATAGTGGAAAGACGCTCGGTGTCTGCAGATTCTTCGAACAGACGGAAAGAGACTAAGGAATATTTGCCAGATTGGTTGGAACCTAAACCGATATCAGAAAACGCAGATTATATTCAAGTAACACCGACTGATGAATTTAACAGACATAGGAGATCAAGCTCTGATAAGATACACGAAGTAAGAAATGACTGATGTTATAAAACCATACGGAGTTTTATAGTTTTATTCATTACATATACATCAAATATATATAATAGATAATGAACGCGCAACAAGAAGACGACACAAAACTAGTTGGATCACTGCCATACGAAAAGGATAGACCAACAGAATCATCAACTAGCCAAACAGAAATTGATAAAGTCAAAAACCGCAAAAGCGAAGATTATCCCAAAGTAAGTCCTAAAATTGTTTTTGTGAATTAGAATATAAATAAACTCGTGTATTATTATTTTTTGTCTAACCAGAATTATAAAAGTATTTAATCCTCAATTTAATGCAGCCTAACACAATAGCTTCAGTTAATCCTGATGTAAGTAAAGCTTCAGAAGATGCAAGTAGTTTAATCCGCAAAACTACTACTGGTTACGAAAGTGCAATTCAGAAACTAGAATTAGAAAAGTCTCATCTAAATGTAACAATAAACAGTCTGAATGAGAAATATGAAAATGAGATAACGATCTTGAACGAATCATACAAGTAAGATAAATTATTATTAGATGTAAACATTGATTGAGAGAAAAATGATTGTTTTTAAGTTGTTCATACAATGTTTCTTAGACGACAAATAGGATTTCTGCAAGAAAGAACGGACACACTGGAAAAAAGAATGCAGCAGGAACTAGAATATCTAGAGACAGATTACGAAGCGAAGATTGAAAAGTTGAAAAACGAAAAAATGCAAACTGAAACATTTTACAAAGAAGAAATACAGAATTTAAAAGTATAACATATTTCAGTTTATCAAAAAACTATTGTCATATCTGAATTACAATTAATCATCTTTCAATTATTAATTATTTGATTTAGAAGGAACATGCGCAAATTATAGAAGAGATTTACGAGCGCCATTCTCAAAATATAAGACTGCTGCAAAAAGAGCACTTTGATACAATCGAGAATATATTAAAAATGCGAGAGGTAGAGAATCTAGCTATGACAACCATAGCGACTCATAAGACTGACTTGCAAAATCTATTACAAAAAGCTGACTCTATTATAGAGAGTGTAAAAACCACGCAAGAAAAGACTGACCAAAGAGACGACCAAAGTATAAAATTAAGAGAATATTATTTAAAGAGTCAAGAGGAAGACATGCAAAGTACGTTGTTTGAAATGTTATTTAAAAAAATAAACTTACGGCAGATTGTGTGCAGACGTTATTTATTCTGTACAATATTGTTGCAGTACGAAACGTAGAGATAAAGAAGCAACAGGAGTTATTGGAGCAGGAACGTGATAGGATGATAAAAGTAGCGGACAAATTGGATTCGCATGTCGCGCAATTGGTACTCGAACTGGAGAAGAAGAGCACGTTGCTCAATGAAACACTGGAAACGCTAAAAAAGAGAGAAGAAGTTTTATTACACGAAAGAGAGATGTTCGAAGAGAAAGTACAATGGGAGCGTAATCATTTGCAGGTACATTACGTTAAGAATATTAATATGAAATAAAATTGCACACTATATGTGTTTAAAAATTTCATGCAATATACGTATATGATTTAAGGCTCTGAAAGAATCTTGGTTCGACGAACAAGAAAAGCAATTGAAAGCTTTGACAAAAGAGAAAGAAATAATTGCGGCTAAACGGAGACAATATGAAGTTCTTAGAACAATAAAAAGTAATTCGGATAATATTACAAACATAGAGGTAAATCAAAAAAAAGATAAGTTTTCATACAGTAAAACATATTTTAGCGCATATATCTGTGTGTACATGATTACATATTAGGATTAGACAAAGTTCAAGAAATGTTTTAGATGGCTGCTGCCATAAAAACAGCTCAAGATGCTACTATACTCGCTAATCAGGAACGATTGAAATGGCAAGAAAAAGTCAAATATCTTGAGAAGCAACAGCAGACTTTGCAGGAAAAGGAACATCGCCTCTTGACGCACGCCCAAGACCTTGAAAGTTTTACACAGGTAATATCAATCAAAATTGTGTACACATCAATTTCGATGAGATTGATAATTAATAAACATTTATTCAGTTAGCATTCGCAAGAAACGAGGAAGCCGTTAAAACACTAAAAGAATTTCGTCACATTGAAAACGATCATAAAGCTAAACTCGAACCACATTTTAATGTATTTGACAAGTTCAATTCAGCAAGGTAAAACAAATTATAATGATCTCATCAATAACATAAATTCGGTATATTTAAATTTCATAAAATTTACAGCGAGAAGTTGGCTTTGACAGCTGCTCAACTGGAGAAGCTGGAAAAAAGCGCAAATATTCCGTACAATTATGCAGACACCCAAACATTATCTAATCAACAACGAGCATTCAAAGTTACCACTCACTTTACAGTAAGAGAAAAATACTTTGTTTATAATTCTTGACATATGTATATTTTATAACTTTTTAAATATGAAATATTTTTCTATGTATATAAAAAGGGATGAAATTTAAATTACTATTTTACAAACGACATGTATACATGTTTTAGGAAGTTGTGGATCCTCAATTAGTAATGTTAAAACTGAATCTGGATGATCAGTTGGATAATGTTCAATATATGTAACTGCCAAGAAAAACTTTGATAAAAACTGTAATAGTAAATACGTTACACATATTTTTGCACGAAGATACTCGACAACTGTTGTTTTGTATTTTAAATAACGGACAATAAACATTTGCAACAAACATCGATAAATAAA
>QVOB01026069.1:0-72034 GCA_014839585.1 Pseudomyrmex concolor
AATTGTACAAATCGTAGTTTAAAGTTTTCTCTTCTCACAAGGCTTCAAAATTCTTTTTGAAGCACTCAAATTATTCGTCTATGTTTCTACTTTGGGATAAAGGTATTTTTACTTGGATTTTTACGGCCAATTTTGCATATAAAGCAAAAATCTAGTCTATGTAATAACAGTCTATAAACTTTTTTTCGTTTTTCTTGAATTCTTATGCTTTATCCCATTTTTTATATATAATCTCTTTTTTTCTGGAGAAGCATTTTTCAATCCGACTAATAAATTTTTCCAAAAATTTAAAATTACGAAATAATGATAAAACAGGAAGGTCCAGCATCCTTTTAATGCCAGCTTACAGTAGTAGCGACAGATATCAATATTGAAGCAAAGGTCTGCCTGAATAATTAATAGTTAAGAGACACATTCTCGAGACATTAGAGCGAAAAGAGCAACATGTGTAATTTTAATGAATTATATACAGCGGGAATTATTATGTCAATAACATGAATAATATTTGTGACAATAAATTACAAAATGTGTACATCTAATACGGAAAAACGCATCGCAATAGAAATTAATTATTTATTTTTTTATACACATGTATATGTACACACTATTTGAAAAATGTCATCTTAGAAAATATTTTAATCTGCGTCTCAATATATAAATGACAAATCTATCAGACATAACTGTCAGCTGTAGTCGCAGCATTATGAATCATGGAAGCGCTGAAGTTGGCGACGAATTGACGACAAATTCAAGTCATTCATTTTTCCACGTTCCCGAAGTCTCTCGAAATCGGATAAATTGTCGAAGACGGTTTTCGTCAAAACAGAACGACCATGACCGAGTTATATTTTTTCCGGCGGTTATTTTTTTATCAAATCGGTAATTTCAAATCTCTCGATGCTCTCTGTCTGTAAGAAGTTCATTTCAAGCAAACAACAGAAGTTAAATGATATTTATCTATTGGATGCGGTGACAGTTCTTGCTTTTGCAACAACATTTCATCTGTTAAAGTGCAACTTTTTAAGAATGATGCAATTTTCCGAGTGTTTTTTGTTTATACTTTTGTAAATTCTAAATATTTTTTAAGAGATCATCACAGTTTGTAGTTTAGTTTTTACGCGTAAAGTCGCGTGTCAGAAAATCAAGTTTTTCTTAGAAAAAAATAAAAAATAAAAAAAACTATTTCTTCGTAGTTTTTTTCCGAAAGAAAGTCTTGCCGAGACCAAGTTTGTGTGCTCACCGGAGCACAAATTTATCGGGTACTTTCAACGTTTTTATAATAATGTTGCTTCTCTGCGAACTCTTTGAAATTCATGTGATGCACGAACGAGAATACATAAAATAATCTTACTTTTGTTAATCAAAGAAGTTTTACCAAAAAAAAGAAGAAAAAAACACGTATTTTTATTGATCCACGTTTGCGATCAAACAACGAAGAATAGAAGATGATACCGAGACGAACTGAATCAGTAGCCGGTTTTGTAAAGAAGAAATTCGACGCTTGTCACGTTTGATAACAATTTTCGACCGTTTCCAGTGTCGCTTTACCTTTCCTCTTGGAGCAAGAGGACTCGCACTCAATTTAAACTCCTTCAACAGCGTCGCATACATTGTCGCGATTAAACAAACTTCTTCTCAACGAGAGAGAATTTGTACAGAGAAAATCCTCCCGGTTCGTTGTTCCACGCGAAATATCTGGTATTATGAACTTTTTTTCGGATTCCAACGAATATACATGCTCGCTCCGATTATTCATAATACCAGTCCAAGTTGCCGTAAAGTTTTTGCTTCAATTCAGAGGATCATACAAGCTGCAACAGCAGTGCAATTGTGGCACACTTGTATTGTACGAAGAAGTATCTACGCGTCTATTAACTATCAACGTGGATGATATGTTACATCGCGCACATTCAGCGATACTCAAGATCGTTTGTATTTCGTTTCACTCGCTTGATTATATATTCTATGTAAATTACGCGCGTATCGAACGTAACTTATGCAAAATGTTATCATGCACCGAATTATAATAGTCGATAATACCTATACATTGTGAACGAAATGACGTAGACTATGCAATATTGACCAACGCACAAATTGCTTTGTCTATTCTGCTATAGAACGTTTTTGTGAAAACAAAATTGCGAGTTTGAATGTAAATATAATTCAATTTTCAAATTATATGATACAATTTTCATATTTTATTTCGTACAGGCAGGAATGAATTAACGCATCTTTTACGTATGGAGTGTTGCACTTTTCATTGTTAAAGATATCATCGAGGCACAAAGAATCAACCTCAAACGTGCAAAGACGCAAATGCCCGTTAAAAGAAACATGTCCCGTCGCAGTTTTTGTTTCGCGCGCACTGATTTTTATTTTCTGTCACAGATCGCGCAAATTTCGAAATTGTTTCTCTTTGTGAACATGCAATTCTCGCATTTTTTACGTTTCTCTTGACGTTTTGATTTTTTTTTTAGGTCTATCTCATTTCTTTGGCGGCAATAACGCTCGCTATGAGACAAAAGTACCGAGAGAATGATTAAACGAAAAAAATTGTCCAGTTCTCATCATTCAGCGAGTTATTTTACGAGACAAAAGATGTACGATTCTAAAGCTCGCGCGAACAACAATCTAGTTTTTGCTTTACTACATATCTATTAATCTTCTTTTGACATGGTTATGCTTGAGATCTTTTATTAAGCTTTCGCGTGATTATTACGCGAATGCAACGCACAGTGCTTGCGTTCTCAACATCAATTGTAACGACTAAGAAGTGAAAAAGCTCCACTAACGGCTTGTAACAGATTCAGAATTTCATCACAGAGTTTCGGTTTTGAGCATTAGTAATGAAAATTTAGATAGCATTTACACTCGAGAGACGAGTCTAGCTAATGAGTATTGCTATTGTATTTTCCTTTGGCTTTGAGCAGACAGTAGCTCCGCGGCAACGATAGATACGTCACATTACGCATCTACTTAATTAACGAAGTAGGATTTTATAATTCGCTTAGTCTTGAATCAAAATTTCTAAAATGTAAAATACGTATGTATATTTAATGTATAATATATACAAACGCAGATCTGGTATAGTTTATAACTGCATTTTCTCTTTCCGCATTACGCGTTCTAAGATCATGGTCACTCTTGCGTTAAAACAAACACAGTTTTACGCCCGTTTTGGCACAACATTAAAACAAATGCGAAACAAGATCACACATACACATTTATTATCTGTTTTTTCACTTAAAAATACAGCAACGTCCGTTATAACATTCGCCATTTTAACGCAAATGCGACTTTGGCCTTAGGCAACAGATCAGCTGAATCGTAATGCTCGAAATTTGATAGATTTTGTTACGGATCTTTATCTCTCTCTCTCTCTCTCTCTCTTTCTCTCTGTAACGCTGCATTCCCTTGAACAGTTTGTTAATTCGAAAAAACATGTTTTCAGAGACAGAAGATGCTGTAAGCTTGCTCGTTTCGATAAATATATTTACGCATTAAATTCTATTTGTCTGCTCAAATGACGCGGAGAGTAACACGTGCCTCTGCGAGACGTTTACGTTATTTAATTCTTAGTCGCCTTCTGGCAATGAAAAACAAAAATCATCTCTTTTTTTGTCGATATACTCGGCCATGTTTTGCACAACTCTTTTTTTCTGGAAAAACGAGAGCCACGAGTGAACGATTCAACGCCACGATTGTAAAAAGCTTTCTATAACATGTGTGTATACGTATATTTTATATATATGTATATATATACACACATACACACAATAGTAAACCGTATATTCAGTTCGCTGCAATATGGAATATCCTGATATTTTGTATACACAATGTGACATTGATCCCAGTCATTGTTTTGGCTTTTTCGAAAACGTTAACCGCATTTCCGTAAACAAGCGCAATATGCAAAATAAATCGTGAAATATTGTGTCAATTGCACAATTAGAAATAAAGATTATACATTCCAAATCGTACAAGCAATTCGATGGCATCTCGTCAACGTCTGCGGGTTGACAAACTTTATCGATTGTAAGAAAAACAATCGATAAAATTTAATAAAAAAATCTCCTCCTTTGTTCACGATGAAATCCCTGTTCTGAATATGTATATAATAAACGATATAATAAACGAAATAAATGTACGCAACGTACGTTCCAAAAGAAGATCTTTTAACTTTTTTTTTCATACATGTCATTGCCAGAAGCGTGTCTATTTTTCTCGATGATAAAACCACATGTTTCAATTGCCAGAAGGATATCCGCTTTTTATTAGCGATTGCACATTTCAATCGGCACTCGGTCCGAATCTGTTATCTGAAAAGCAACATCGGACAATTTTATCGCGCTTCGTTTCGTTTCATAAAAGTTATTTGTCTTTTCAACTCCGTCTCCGTTTCCAAGCTCTCTTACTATGTATCTCGCATTTTCTCGAACGACGAAGTTTGCCTTTGCTATCTTCTATTCGAATGATCAAGTGACAACAATAAGACGTACACAGATTTCCGTGTCATTTGAAGTGTCTTTAAAATGCGCGCAATATGTAAAATGTAGAATATAGGTAGTTTTTGATGTGTGATATAAATAAAAAAAGTATATATGACAAATATACTAAAACAAATAGAATAATATAGAAAACTAAAAATTACCGAAAAATATAACAAATCAATGAGCTCGTATGTTAAACCACACAAGTTAAAAAAATGTGGATAAATAGGCCAAACTTTTTTTTAAGCCTACTAAGTAATTAAAGAAAATAAAATAAACTTTCTAAAAATAGTTTTTATCTCAGTGCATCATTTTACGAATCCATATATTTATATATACATATATATATGTATATATATATATGTATGTATATATGTATAAATAAAATGAAGATTAAGTCATTTCATATTACTTTTGTATCAAATTATACGCGTGACATTTCCAAGTTTGCATAAACGTTAGACTACAAATTATTATATTCAATAACTATACATACCAGTGGTTTAATCGTGATTTTAATACTTAACACAATATATCGATATAAGACAACGTAATATGACGGCTGATAATTAGTAAAGATAAAATAAAATGACGACGTCAAGAAGGCGCTTAAAAGTTTCTGCCAAGTGCTATTTTTACACGAAGGAATGTCCGAGTGATTTAATATTCGTTCAATATTTTTAAACTGAAATTATCGATTACTCTGGGCGAATGAAGAGAAACAGTTGCGGCTAAATGCACAGGATGACGATCACGTAGATGTGTCTTCTAATATATTAATTTGTGCGATATTAGCACAGTTAATAGTACAGATAGTGGTGGTGAAATAAAACAGAATGAAACACCACTCGCTGACTAAAAGTGTTATAAAGTATAAATGATACATACACTCGGCTGGATATCGGATAGTCACACTTATGACATCGTAGTTTATTCAGGCCTCACGTTTTTCCGAGCCGAGATATGCTCCTTGCTCTACTCTTTATTCACCGAACAAATGTTATTACTGTTTTAATCGCAAAACAATAAATATTGTTTTGCTAAAAATGGACATGTATTATTATTTAAATGTGTATTATTTAAATTAAATGCACAAAAGGAAATACGTGCCGGATTATAAATATACGAATGAATATTTTATTTACAATATGCTTATTCACGTGTAAGTTTTACAGAACGAGCATAGACGAACGCGCGCGCATTTACGCAAAGATATACTGTATATGTAAATTATATTTATAAGGATGCGTAAAAATATTTATATATCTCTAATAGATATCTTTTTTTTTTTTACGTATGTCAAGAAATTTTAAAAGGCATATTGATTAATGGGTTTCTATAAGCTTCAATGATCACGTTCGGTAGAATGCAATCGCCGACGCCGTCATTTCGACAACTATATCCCGTCTGACAGCGATATTATCCCTGTAGATCCTTTGATTCAAAAAAAAAAAAATCCTATCAAAGAGCTGCTGCGCTTTTGCAGCGCAAACTGATTGATTGCGTTTCGGTGAACGCGGCCAATGTTTTATCACGCGTTCTGCTGAACGTAAAAATTAAATTAGGATATCGATCAATGTCATAACGATAAATTGAGGTTTTTATCGTTCGTTAATGCACAACTAATAAAATAATCGCATCATTGAATTAGACACGCAATTCGACTGTAATGTGGTCTGTGGTCGTGTAAATCAATTTCTGACCCAGAAGCATATTTATTTATCTCGATACGTTGAATAAAAAACGGAAGATTCTTTTTTGAAATAGCACGGAATCAAATTGAATATCGTATTGAATATCGTATTCTAAAGCAGACACGTAAACCATTTATAATTGTGATCGGATTTTGTGACGTTACATCGTTGCAGTTTATTAATATACGTTCTTAAAAAGAAAAAACTTTTATTGCGGTTCATGTTGATAAATTGATGTTGTGGAAATAAAATAGAGACGCAGAGATGAATACTTCGATTTCTTTTAAGCTTGTTTTAAACGCTTGTGATTTAAAATCTTTGTGCATTTTTATATAAATGTTTTACGTTAGACACACACACACATACACACACACACACATTTATACTAATTCATCTCGAGGAACAATTTTAGAACTATGATTTGATGTCTGTCAAATATTGATATTTCCGTATTTTTCGTCAAAATTCTTCAGATTCTTCCGCGATCGATATATTATAAATGGTAGCGAACGAACATAATACGAATTTAGACGCTTTATCGGAATCTGCGTTAAACTTTGTAAACGAAACGCATTTTTCTCGGAGAGAGAGAAAATCGATGAGAATTGCGTTTGATTCGAAATTACTGGGGAAATTGAAGTTGTCAAGAATGTGTTAAGGATATTGAACGCTATGGAAAAGATTGAATTAATTTCGGAAACGACAGAATGAGGCACGGCGAATCGTTAAATGGCGCTACTCTCGCAATATTACATTTAACCCTGCCGATTAAATAAAAAATGTGTTATTTCGCCGCTTTCTCCCTACTTGATTTCCCTCAAAAAGCCAAAGAGATCTCAAGAATCAATTCGTAACTATTTTTAACTGTAAACAGATAAAAGACTAAAAATACATGAATTTTTTTTAAGGGAATTATACGATTTTATGATTTTATGAAGAATAGAATTTTTATCTTCTTCCCTTTTAAAGTTTCTGCTTTCGGATATTTTAATTTTCTCTAATCTAAATTAAGCTACTATACAAAATAATACATTGTATAACATTAACTTACATTTTAAAGTGTTTACAAAAAACTGTTTACAAAAACGCGCGCAAAAAGTAAGTTTCAAGTTATGTAACATTTATCTTTAGAAATCTGCAGTTAAGAAATTACACCTATACACACGTACGTACAACGAGAAAAAGAGAAAGAAACAATGTATATATACTTAACTTCTATGCTTTTAGGTATTTGTCTGAAATTAATTAATAACACACACATAAAGAGTAGAACTTTCCTAGTTCGTACTTCATAAAAGTTAATTATAAAGAAGAAAGTCTTAATGTGTCTAATATATTGAAACTTGAGAGTTTGGTAATGGGTTGTAATAAGAAACAATTTCAAAAAAAAAAACCGAAGTAAATAGTTGCAAAACTTCTGTGCTTTTAGGGAAAGTTACTGTAGTGAAGTTTATTTTAACTCTCAACGTAATGTATTATCTGTAAATTAATTACTGCTCGCGCGCGGCATCGTCAATCAAAATGAAACGTAAATATTTATTCACGCTTTAAATGCGGTAACCAAGGATTAAGTCAATCTTAATCAACAGACAGCCGCATTTTACGTAGATGCATTTTATAACAAACTTGTGTTTTTAGACAGAGAATAAACTAACTAATGGCGTTCGTTAGTTAACTTTCGATTTCGACAGGGTTTGCTAAAGATAACATTTAGATTGATGTATCGCACAGTACACGTAAGTGCAACCCGACGTTGAACGTATTTAAAATATTGCTAAAATTTCTAAATACGAAATTCATCATAATCGATATGTGTTACGTGATATCTATGGTGTAAAATATCAACAAAAAAACAAAAAAGTAAAATATAAAACAGAAATTTCAGATTCGCAATTTGCGCAATGATTGAGTTGGCGCAAGCCAACAAGAACTGATCTTTACGTTCAATTAATGCATTAATTACTCCTCTGGCGAACAACAATATTCCCAGTCAATTTATCGCGCCGGTGTGGTGCATTGTGCGTCCCAATGAACCATAATGAATCTGTTACTCTCTACGTTTCACACACTTTTCAATACGAATTTTGCCGGATTGATTTGCTATCGAAGGTTACACTTGCCCCATTCTGCCAGTTAATTAACCTAAATATATAATTATGTAATTAATGTGTTGGCCACTACATCGCGCGCAACAAAGGAATGTATATCGCAATGTTGTGAGAGTCACAATTGCTCGATCTTATTGTTATTTAAAGTTATCAGTTTGCGATCGAGTTGTCTATATAAATATATAATTTACATTAAAAAATGTAAACGTCAGTGTATACACGCACGTCTTCATTTACGGCATTAAATTTATGCATTAGCTATAATTTTTTTTTTGTTAATATTAATATAACGCAGTTATTTATTAGAGCAGAAATATTGGCATGAATAAAAGTTAAATCATTAAGTTCTGACAGTTAGAGGTTTAGAAAAATTTTGAACACTGCTTCCACCAAAACAAAAAAAAAAAAAAAAAAAAATTCTCTAGTGTACATTAAAGAGGATCAACTGTGTGTCGACAAATAATGTAGCGACTCTCAAAAGCTTCGCTCGAAACCCGAAGTCCAGATATTCTCTGTGGTAAAGATCAATCTTCAAAGAGCTGAACAAACAGAAGATACACACATTACGATGATTACTTTAATAAATCGTGCTACTCAAATAAAAGTTTATTATTTTAAAGAGCCTAAGATGTGCGTGTAAAAAATCAATCGAGATCTCTTCTAGAAGAGAAACTATTTGGATCTCATGTGAGATGAAAAGTTTAATAGAAAAGTTAAACATAAAGAATTCTACATAAATGCAATTTTGTTGCACGTGGCGTGTTTTCCTCATAAATTTAAGCTTCAACTAAATTCAAGTTCACACATTTTTCATTGAACGGTATGCTACTGCGGAAGTTACTTTCCAAAATATATATACGATGCGTGTCGTTTATTGATCCATCTTTGATTTCGTTTTCCTGCACTTACGTTGTTTTTCGCAACAACTTTTGAGAACATGTAGTTTAGTGTAGTTAGTTAATTCAGGTAATATCACTACAGTTAATATTAATTTAGTTAATATTAGGTCATATAATATTGGTCGGTCGGTCCGACGACGTTCGCGAGTGTCTGTTTAACTAAACTTGGCAAGCACTGTATACACACTTGTAAACACACATATGAACATTTCACATTTCTACAACTATAAAAAAAAAAAATGATTTGTTACAGAATATGGAAAACTTTACGAATCAAACATTCGATTACGAATATAATGACGATTATTATATACCGTACAGTCAGCGACCAGAAACGTATTTTGTACCAATAATATTTTTATTGATTATAATCGCGGGCGTACTCGGAAACGGTACATTAATTTTCATACTTTTACGTCATGCCAAAATGAGAAATGTACCGAATACGTACGTTCTATCTTTGGCAATTGGAGATCTATTGGTGAGTATACGTAGCGGAAATATAATCTCGTTGTAACGTACATCTCGCAGCTTGTACCGTATAATTTCTGTATTCACAGATTATTTTTTATGCGCACGTAAGTAAAGTACATAATTTACGTATACATATATAAAATAATATAATATAATATACACACGTATAATATACACGTTAAGAATTTCTTATACTTTTTATATGATATAATATGTTTGATGTCAATTATATATCAAATACTTAAATCTTAATGGAGCAATGTGCATTTGCAGGTAATTGTCACTTGTGTGCCATTTACCTCCATTATTTACACACTCGATTCGTGGCCATGGGGCACAACTATCTGCAAAATATCAGAATTTGTAAAGGATATTTCAATCGGTGTGTCGGTATTTACTTTGGCAGCTTTGTCTGCAGAAAGGTAAAAGCATATCTTGTTGCAATATATACACACGTTACAGCGGAGACTATTGATGTAAAATGAGAAATAAAAACCCTAATAAACCAATTCCATTTGACTCGACTCAGGTGCTCCCTTGATTTTCAACTTTTCCTTGCTTTGTCAACATAATGCGTTCCTGTATCTTCTTATGTTTTTGCAGATATTGCGCCATCGTGAACCCTATACGTCGTCATGTAGCAGGTTTAAGCGCAAAACCTGTAACAATTTTGGTAGCATCTATCATATGGATATTAGCGATTATTTTTGCTTTACCCGCCGTTCTTTTCTCCCACGTTTCGAGTGTACAATTGTACCGCAACTATAGTATTTTTATCTGCAGTCCTTTTCCCGAAGAATTTGGTGAGATATAATATTCTTCGTTATAACAAAAACTACACGCGCACACACAGTAAAAATGGTGTCTCTCATTACAGTATTCCCTTTGTAACTTAAGTCAACGGGACTAAGCTTCTCTTCTTTTTATTTGTGTGCTTTATGTGTTATAGGAGAGGATTATAAGAAAGGTCTAATATTATTTAAATTTCTGACATATTACGCGATACCACTGTGCATAATAGCAGGCTTCTACTTGGGAATGGCGCGGCATTTGATGTTATCCACCACAAATATGCCAGGTGAACAAGCTAGGGACAATTACTTGGATCAGATAAATGCGCGAAGAAGGGTACAAAATTACATTTCTTTAAATCAAAATAAATATATGTTGGATC
This sequence comes from Pseudomyrmex concolor, assembly GCA_014839585.1. NCBI lineage: Eukaryota > Metazoa > Arthropoda > Insecta > Hymenoptera > Formicidae > Pseudomyrmex > Pseudomyrmex concolor. Next base: position 10,840 of record QVOB01026069.1, read on the forward strand.
ACTCTTTCTCTTAATAAATATATCAGTGTACTGACAGGTTTTTGCAATTGACAGGTTGGCAAAATGGTAGTGAGTTTTATTATTGTTTTTTTCATCTGTTTTCTGCCATATCACGCGTACAACTTGTGGTTCCACTTCTGTCCCACAGCGATGTACGATTATAATTATTTTTGGCACTACTTCAGAATATTTGGGTTCTGCCTCAGTTTCATCAACAGTTGCGTCAATCCCATTGCTCTTTACTTGATTAGCCGAACATTTCGCAAAAGGTAAGAGTATATAATGTTACTTTGTAAAAAACAAAAGCAAAGAACTATCCATTTTATTAGTTACCTGAATACAAATTACACAGAGATATATCGTGTGAGATACCGAGAAACAGACGTAAGCTTTTCTGCTCCAAAGTAATCTTGTTAAATTATTTATGCTAATAGAAGAGAACAAAATAAAAGTTTTATTATTCTTCCTAGGATTTTGGTAAAGTTTTGCAACCGAATTGCATGCAAATTCGTCCTTAACATTTGCATGACAAGATGTTTCTAAACGTTTTTGTTGCCGACGATTTACTTTCTTTGAGTATTTTTCTAAAACATTGGCGATACACGTGGAGAGGGTTTCACAACTACCGCATAAAAATATAATAATACATAATTTGTATTGTAAATTATAAAAAAAAAGAGATATCAACTTTAAAAAGTTCGTATTAAATTCAATTAACGTTAGGTAACAAAAAACTTTTATATTTTAGAAGAACAGAATTTTGCTTTACAACAATCGTTCGTCTAACATTAATTCTAACACGCTCGTGTGTTTTCGTTTTTCTTGTAGATTTAACAAATATTTGTGTATTTGTGCATCCAACGGCATTGCTGCTGGCCGCAAGAATCGAATAAGCAGCAGCAGAAATCATGACGATAGTGCTTTGTCCCGAAGAAATCTGAACTTACGGAGTACGCTTCGTGAGACTAGTTTTATTATTAATCCTACCATTCGAAGGCGGACGCAAGATTCCACAGAAGTGTTCGAACCAGGAGGAGGTATTGAAACTAGAGCTAGTCTGAGCAACCGGAAGTTGCTTTTTTAAGTAAAATTTCAAAATTTATAAGGTAAAAATACCAATACCGGGATTTTTAAGATCGTATATGACTTTTGACATTAAAACTTGAAGAACTAACTTTTCGTGTTTTCTAATGTTTATGAGATGTTAATAGAGCGTACGATACTTTTGCACATGAAGTTGCACCAATAATTCTTTGAACAATGAAAAACTGTTTTTAGTATAATTTTATGTGAGAAGGCATTTATGTACGCTTTCAACTGTATGTACACAACGCATCTCTTTTAGAATAGAATTATAGAATTATAGAATTTTTCTCAATTTTCTTTTTTTTAATAAACAGAAAACTGTCAAATCTAAATCTGTATCAGATTCGGAAGATTATATTTTAGTTATTAAATTTAGTTATAAATTAATTTTAATTATTAAATCACAATCTTATTTGCAGAATTAAGTAGAACAAAAAATATTATTAATTTCATCCTACAATAACGTTATTTAATAATAAAGACTTTACTTATATTGTCGTTGCCTTTTTTTTTAGAATCCTTTGAAGCCAGCGGATTTACCACTGCATAAATTTGGAAACGAAACGACACCTTCTGCTGTGTTGACTGATTTTGTTATAAAAAGAACCACGCATCACACAATGTCTAATCTGTTTGCTATATCGATGTCATTTTGATGTCATCACTCGCCAAGAGACACACGGCAGTTCATTCACATTACGTCGAACTGTTACGTCAACTATAGCTATAAGTAACTATATGTGGTACCTGAAGTAATAAAATAGCTTAAAAGAATTAAACTTTGATTCCATCCTTTTTTTCTTTTTTATTGGCTACTTCTTTAGTTTAATTAATTTTTTTCTTTAGAATTTTTTCGAATTACTATACTGCAATAGCAGTATTTTGTTTTCTCTTCGTCTGCTGCATTTCTTCAAAATTGTGACAAGATATGTCTGCGCATTATGCTGTTAGCGATTGTTGGCAAGGCTTGTCGTAACAGCTTACGACAAATCTTACGCAAATATAACGGATAAAACCTTGCTGAAGACAATGCTGAAGTCAAATTTTAATTTTCGCGCTCAGCCCGCCACAAGCCATATTTAACACCAGTTTGGCGTTGTCTACAATATCGATCGCACTTAAGTGTCCATTCCTCTTTATTGTATGAATCACAAACGCTTTTACACAAGAGAAGATGATATTCAAGTAAAGCATAGAGATAGTCAAGCCAGAGATAAATTTTATATGAAAACCAAGAGAAACTTTCTGAACTACAGCTTCTTGTTTTACCTGTAGCTGTAAATACGGTTGCTATAATTAAAAGTACCTATTGACTTAGCACAAAAGTCCGAAAGATGTCGTAAAAAACATAAAACCAACTAATAGATTAATTAATTTAGATAAAAAACATCTAATAGTTTAATTAATTCTTTTAGATCTTTACCATCTCTTGGATTTTTGTCTAGAAAAATTCTTCCGATTAAAAAAATATAATTTTAAAACAATATAACTATTGATAGGTCCGACTGTAAGTAGAGTTCAAGTCACGCTACATATGCTTCGAAGCGTGTGAGATATTGAAATGTACGAAGAGTTTTATACACGTAAGAAAATATTTTCCAACATAATATATTTTGCGTCTTTTTTTTTAAGGCAATAAACTTGCTAATGGAAATAGAATTATCAGCAACCTACATATTTACAAACTCTTTTAACGAATACCAGCATGATAAAGCTTTTCAATTTCATCACAGCCCTATACGTTTTGCTTTCTCGCGCATAGGATTTACCATATAAAATATATCTACAGAAAGAATACATATATGTATATATACACATTCGAAGATATATCAAGATATTCCTGAATAATTTGTTCCTTTAAGTAAACACGTCCTCATACTACATAATCGTATTTGGAAACGATGTGTAAAACAATAAATAGGCACTCGTGTTTTGAGATTTTACTTGACTCGGTGACACTTCCGTAACAGTCTGGTCGTCATACTTGTACCATCTGCAAAATGAAATAACACATCAAATTGAAAAAATATTTATAAAAGAAATTAAAAACAATATGTGTGAATGTGTGTGTGTGTGTAATTGCTATGTTATGTAAATCCAATTCTGTTTTTCTCACACACAAAAATATACACATACTTATTTTGAGTAGCGTTTTTGCAAAACGCCGTATAATGGCCACCGTCCATCGTTCCGTAGTGATTAGACATCGCGTATAAGTTGTAGTTATAGTTGCGAATACTGTTGGATACGATCGTCTTTGTATTCTCCACAACAAGAAAGGATTTCAAGTTGAATCCTGTGAGGGAAAAATCAACAGCGGTGTTTCGCTTCTCTAACCATCCGCCGCTTTCAGCGAACCGATTCAAATGAATGACAACGATGGGAGCGAGTTTGACGAAATCGAACTTTTTTGTCGCGTCGCGGGGTGCTTGGCATTTCGGACATTTCCATCCGCTCACTTTTTGTCCGGTCACAAATTTCTCCATACAATCCTGAGATAACAAATTTGAGCAGAACAGTAGAATTATCACATATATCACACATTTAAGTAATGATATCATATAATAAAGTAAAATACTCACATTTAGAGTACATCTATTAGACTGAGGTAGAGACATTGTTAAACTATTAAATGTCTCGTATGTAGTACTCGCTTGTTTGCAAAACGAACACGTGATGGTAGATCTCAATTGTCCAAAAAATAGATCGGATATTATAGATCTCTGAGAATTCATTGCCTTATCCCATTCTTTCTCAGCGTTAGTCATTTCAATCGACGGTTTTACGTCCTACGAGCAAGCGCCAATATTTCTGATAGATGTATTTGTTTTTTTGTAGAGTTTACGTTATAATAATCGTTATTACAGATTCTTACCTTTTTAAGATCATTATGCATCCAGTCTAAGAGAAACGTGAGAAATTCGTGAGAGTCTTGTTGCTCGTAACTTTCGAACTGCAACTTATATTGTCCGACTGCAACCTGACAATGATGATGATTGATAATAGACAAAACTATGCTGACGCATACGTAATGACTAACTATGTTTATAAATTTGAACTATGAACAACAATAAGTGGAAATCTTATTTGATATTCAACGAAAATTAGATGGGATTGATAATACCTTCAGGTCGTGAGGAGATATGCTTTTATATTGGCCTCTCCATAATGCTTTAATCACTTGAGCTACTTCTTCCACGACTTGGCCTTGTGTCATATTATTGTTACTTGTATTAAGATCGTCAGCATATGAATTATCAGTGAAATATTTTGCCAAGTTTGTCGTATTACTCAAGCATTGAATTATGCTATTCATGTAACAAGAATTGCCCAAGTTCTTTAGGCCAGTAATGCCTGGATGCTGTAAGTACAAGATAACTACACTAATGATGAAACAACATTTTACTAATTGCATATCATAAACATTATACACACATCCATTCTGTGTTATTGTGGTAAACAAATACATTATTAAGAACATCTCTAAAAAAAACTGTTTTATATATCGTCTTGTCTCTTGTACTCTATTTTAATCTTAGAGTTATTTATCTGTTTGAGATAAATTATATATTATTATATATTATTATATATACAAGCCAAATTGTTTATACTTTATAAAAAAATAATATAAAAACAAAGTTTTAGACACAATTTTATAAAATTGTAAAAGAACTATGTGCAAACGTATCTAATCTGTCTTTAAAAGCCACTTTTACAATTATAAACATTGTATGTCAAACATATAATGATCAATTAAACCTTACAACGCATTTATCATATCAGTATATAAGCATTTGAGGAATATTACAAATATATTAAATATGTATATATAGTGCGTCTCGAAATTCGAAACTATATTATAAAAATATGTTTATAAAAAACGGAGATACCACTGTATAAAACACAATGCTATTATTTTTGATATATTAGAAAAGAAATAAATTTTAGTATATACAATACGAGATAGAAAAACAAAAGCAATACTAATTGCATATCATATTTTATTCTTTTACTTCTGCAATTACCTTCTTAAAATAATTAAGCAATTGCAACGCAGTAAATTTTCTCTGGAGATACACCATTGTTTAAACATTTTTCACCAAACTACCAAGAAATTATTTTATCACGAGATAATAAGCATTATATTCATACATGTACTTAACTATGTTAATGTTTATCAAATTAGAATAAAACATTATACCGTATCACCAAGCGAATTAGCAAAAAGAGAAAGAAAGGAAAAAAGAGATATTATATATTAACATAAAAACTGCTCGTTTTTATATAAAAAAATTATGAAACACACACACACACATCACGACTTTCACACAATAAAACCCTCTTGATTGACAGGTGATTTAGCAAATATTTCCTAGACACTGTCACGTGTGTGCATCATAGCAATAATTGATACAAGTTACGTCTACGAATTGGATTGAGAAACCCTACATGTGTGAGTCGTACCACGAGGATACACGTGCGTACATATTTCTTTTATTGTATCCCACGTGACCATAAAACGCGTGTCCCACGAAATATTGACATTTCTACATAATTTCACATAAAATTCATTAGGCACGAGATAACCGAGCGATACGTATCTACCCTTGTATCACTTTGTCGCTTTAGTTTTCTATGCCATTATAGTCAACAGCAAACTATTAACTATTAATTATACGTCTCATATATCTTTACACATACGCGTATCCACCAATATTTTATGTTACTGATGACTTTGCAATGTATGAATTCGCGCATGAACGAATTTACACACACGCACACAAATGCAGATGTTAATAAATAAGTGGTAATTACAAAATGTGTAACAAAAAATGTGGCAAATCAAGAAATAAAATATTTCTCTACAAAAAAAAAAATTAAAAACAGAAAGTGTTTAATTTGCAATATCTTTTTCTAAAAATAAATATTATTTTAAATATATAACGTAAATTAATTTCTAATTTAATAACAATAATAATAATAATTAAAGTTAAATAATATAAAATTCTATATGCATGTGTGTGTGTGTGTGTCTAACTGATTAAATATTATGTATTATGTTAAATAGTAGTTTTCTTTATTAATTATATTAATCATGCCAATATTAAAATTAAGAGCTTAGGTTTATTGTTAATGATGTATACTAAGCGTTAGATGAAATGAAAGATCAGATCTGACGATAAGATCTGAAATTAGTTTTTATCACAATGATTTTTCGAAAATATACCAATACCACGGATGATGAAAGCAAATAAAAGCTGCGACGATATTTTTAAAATTGGTTAGCAATTTTTTTGCTGAAAGCGCCTGCACAATTCTTGTCCGAATAAGTACTTACAACATTGCCATGAATAGGAGTCATTCGTTCTTCCCGATTACCCCAAATAAAAGGGGATACTTTGTTGTTTTCGTTCCCAATAGATCCATTTTGATTGCGAGGCGATATATGAGGTTTAGATGTTCTATCTACTTGAGGCGCTTTACGATCTCCCAACTAATGGAATTACGTAGAAATGATCGTGGGTAATTATGTGATTGCTATTGTAAATTGATAATAAAAACAAAAAAAACCGGATTTGTAAAATTACATACTGCTCACTTTTTCACATACCTGCAATAGGTTCGGACTTGAGTAAGAACGCTCTAAGCCAGTATTAATGGTCGAGCCATCTGATTTCAGAGGTTCTTTGTAAGTGTCACCGTCATTTTTCATTGTTATTTCCTTATATTCTTTTTCTGAGAAACTTCTGCAATTATGCGACAATACGAATTAAAACAAAAACAACAAACTTGATTCTTAGTGAAATTCTGAAGTGACAAAGAACAAAAATTATTTTGTCATATAATTCTGAGATAACTACCTTTTGAGTTTAGAAAAAAAAAAAACTAATTTTTTATTTTATTAAGAACTTTTTTTTTGTTAGTTATTTTTTTTAATTCAGAATTGTATTCTTAAAGAGTTTTCTAACTTCTATAATAAAACAAAATTTCATAAAATACTAAATATAATAAATAAATATATACAGACTCTTTTAACTTTTTTCGTTTGCCTTCAATTTCTTTAAGTTTCATTTTTAATCCGCTAAGATTCCATTCGAGTGTTTTCTTCTCATTATCATCAGCAAGGTTAAATTTAATTGTACTATCCACTTCCTTCATATATGCGTTAAACTCGTTTTCTACTTTAAGATACATTTTATGCTGTAAGAAAAATATATATTTTTCATTTAAATTTAATACTAATTAAAACTTTGCTTACTTATATGATCATCTCGAGATTTTTCACACATTATAAACTAATTTACTAACACTAGTCAAAACACATGGGTGATAAGGAAATTGTTAAATAAATACCATGTCGTCAAATTTAATTTTTAAAGATTTGATCTCTCCACGTAGATATTTTTCATCACTGGCGCTGTACTTATCTTCTCGTTGTGAGTATAGCTCGTATTCTTGATCCAATAATTCATTGGCAAGTTTTACTTTAGACTTTGCCAATTCATTCAGCTCTTTCATGAATGTCACTACTTTTTCACATCGTGGATCATATGTTTTCAACGCGGCTGGTTTACTACTGCGATCGATTATTGGTTTTGCACTCATCTCGTTGTGGGACACATTATTCGATATTTTATACTGATGAATTGTCTCCGGATTCTCAAAGTGCGCACTATTACCTCGAGACGAGATTGTTTGTCGTCGTTTACTGTCGATTGTTACATGGCTTGTAACAAAGCTCTTGGACTTTGCTGAAGAAATGGCGTTGTTGCCGTTTGACTTGGCATGTTTAGACACTATTGACTTGTCACCGTACTTCATCTCTACATCATCATCCATATCGGACATTATCGCGTTATTCACTTTGCTGTGAGCTTTTTTTGAAACGTCATTTTCATCTTCCTCCAAATCTGGATATTCAATCGTCCCTAAAATCTCATTCTCGACATCATTAAGCTCAATTGCATTCAAATTAGGATTTGTTGTAAATGCAGGATATCTCATCAACCATTCCTGATATCCTCCATTAAGAATTGAAATTTTTTTATATTTTATACCAGGATCCCAGTTTTCTAAAATATCTTTCAGAGTATTTAAGTGAGTAGCAGATTTTAGAGATTCTTGTGTGGTATTCCAGTCTATTAAAACTACAACATCTACATATTGTGCTGATCGGCGTTCAAATAAATCATAGGAATGCTTCTCTTTCTTGAAGCATTGTGAAAAATTATAGGCCAGAATTCTAGAAACAAATTAATTATTGCATGTTATTATTGTATTGTATGTGCACTATATATTATATGTACACATAAATATTAATATATATATATAATTATATCAATATAAAAAATATATATTTATATTTTACATTGATATAAATAATAAACACAAAAGAAAAAAAATAAAATTTCTACATACATGATATAAAGAAAAAAATGATAAGATATTTACCCATTTCTAATCTCAGATTGTGGAATGTTAATGCACTTGTCAGATTTTATATTGGAACTGTCATAATGACTTTTTGGCCTGATATCAATGATCAAGTATCGTGATTTTTGTAACAAATGATACAACTGATCGCAAGATATAAATTCGTCACTGTTACCATATAAAGGATCATCAGTTGGTGTTTCTGGCAATGTTAATGTAATGTCACCATGTGGTATATATGTCTCTGTTTTATCTGTCTGTCCATCTATCTCCATTTTCTCTCCAGAAACATTGTGTTTCTTAGAACTACGCTCATAGCGTATCTCTAACTTTTGCTTCAAGTCTGCAAGTGTGTTTTTCACTTCTTTTATCTATAAAATACAAATGTTTTTACATATACATATGAATTTTACTGTCTATATATATGTGTATATTTATAACTTATTTTACTATGTTATTTTTTTTTTATACCTGGTCAGCATTTATATTCAAAGAATACACTGATTTGCTAGTTTTATAGTCTGTAGTTTTCTTTATCCACTCAACTGTTTCTAGCCATCTGTGCAACATAATGTAAGCATTCTCATCATTTCCTTCTTTTCTTGCATCATCAGATTTCTGTCGCATAGTGGGAAGTCTTGAATTTACACTGCGTGGCTCTTTTCCCTTCAGACTAACTTTAGCCATTTTTACAAGGTCGGCGATACAAGTATATTTCAAATTGGCTGTATTAGACATTTTGTTCGCTTTAAGAGACATTTTGTTCGCTACTTCGGAGAACAATGTTGAGAACAATATGTGAGGAATGTAAATACTCCAATATATCTGTTGTATGTCAAAAGGAGTGCAGAGGTTAATCGCTTAATCTACTTAGTCTAGAGCTACACGGACATACACGGACAAGTGCTCATTAATTGCTCATGTTGATTCGTGGAGGGCGAAGACGTCAAATAAATTAGAAATATTTTGTCCTGTGTTTATCATCATTTAGCATTATCATATCACTGAGAAATCCTTCTGTCACATAAATTTACTATTGTTTACTATTTAAACAAACAAAAATTGTACCGAATCACATACACATACACACATACCCTTTTCTGATTTGAAATATTTTCACGAATTGTAGATGTTACTGAAAGTTTTAATGTAGCAGTTGATCACCTGGTAGCAGCACTATCGAAAATACATGGTGGATGATGGACTTAAAAGTAATAAATTGACCAATCGCGTGCGAGCGTTGTAAAGAACGTTTGGAAATAATCTTTTTAAAGCTCATCTGTGATTGGTCAATTCTCTTATTGTTTTTTTTTTTTTTTACGTGTGTTGGACTAAAAGTCATAGCGCAGCTGAATTTGATAGTTAGAGAGGTTAGGGTTAGGTTCATGGTTAGATTAGGATTAGGGTTAAAGCAGTTAAAAAGTTAAAGGTGGTTAAAGCTTGCTAAAACAAAGTATTATATATACTTGTGACAAGAGATGCAATTTACTTCTTATAAAGAATTGACGAAAATTTCATACTAATATGATTTTTGAAGCTTAAACTGTGTGTATTAAAGAACAACATTGATTTACGTGAGATTTTTGAAAATATATAGCCGCCACTTGAGTGTTTAGCACAACAGCTCTTCAGCACACATTCTTCACTTTGTGAACAGGATGGATGTTCTGAACAAGCTTCGAAACACAGTCAGCAATACTATTAGCAATACCGTCCAAAATACGGCATACGGTTTGTCGCAGCTTTCAAGTGTGTTACCTGGCAATCCTGTAACCAGAGAATTTGAAGCAATTGCTCATGTGGCAAGTGCCGGACCAGGATTGCTGTGGAAAGTTTATAGTGGCTATAAGAAGTCTACCAAACAAGAAGCTGCAATTTTTGTTTTTGAAAAACGTTTGTTAGAAAAATGGTCTGGCAAAGTAGATCGCGAACTTGTATTGGAAACTTTAAAACGAGGTGTAATGCAGTTGACAAAACTGAGACATCCACAAATTTTGACAGTGCAACATCCATTGGAAGAATCAAGAGATAGTCTTGCATTTGCTACTGAACCTGTATTTGCTAGTTTAGCTAATGTATTGGGTAAAAACACAATCTATGAAACATAAACATATTATAATTATGATTTTATTTAGTATTTTATCAATTTGTGTAATATATCTTAGGCAATTATGAAAATATACCTCAGCCAACTCCAGTAAACTTAAGAGATTATAAGCTACATGATATAGAAATACGTTATGGACTGTTACAACTGGGAGAAGGTCTGACATTTTTACATGGAGATGTAAAATTGCTGCATAAGAATTTGTGTCCAGAATCAGTTGTTATTAATAATCATGGAGCATGGAAGATATTTGGCTTTGACTTCTGTGCCTTAAATCAAAGTTTAGATAGCAAACAGGTATGAAGATCACTATATTAGATCTATCTATATTACAAGATCTATCTATGTTACAAGTATATTAATATACTTGTAATATTGTACTATGTATATTAACATATATATAACGTACTTACAATGCATTTTTTTATTATAGCCATCATGGCCATGTTTAGAGTATGATCCTACACTTCCTGTTGTTGTGCAACTTCAGTTGAATTATCAGGCACCAGAATGCATATTAGCAAGTAGCAATGGACCACCAAGCGATATTTTTGCTTTAGGCATGCTAATATATACCATACATTCTTCAGACCACCAGCCTCTTCATGATTCTCATAACGATCTTAAAAAGTGTCGACGTTTTCTAGAAAATTTTAAGGGATTCAATATTTCAGCAAAATTGCTTTCAGTTCCTGATAATCTGAGAGACACTGTCAAGCTTATGTTGAGTTATAATCCAGAACTCAGATTAGACTCTTATCAATTTATAAAGGTAGGTTTTTCTACTAAATTATTACTATTACTTACAAACTTTTGCTCAATTTGGATCACAACAAAATGGTTACAGCTTTACAAACAATTTCTTCATTGTTGCAGATTGAGTATTTTTCAGACATTGGTGTTAAAACGTTGAATTACTTGGATAAATTATTCCAATGGGATAATCTTCAAAAGTCACAATTTTACAAAGGTCTTCCACAACTTTTGAAACAATTACCACATAGAGTTGTACTACATAGAGTGCTACCTGCACTTTATAAGGAATTGGTCAACCCACCAATGATACCATTTGTATTGCCAAGCATATTGCAGATGATGGAAGTTGTTGAAGTAGAAGAATTCCGAGAACATATTCTTCCTAATCTCAAACCTGTTCTTGCTTTGGAAGATCCGCCGCAAGTAAGTACTTGCTAACATTGACAGTAAATAACTGTTTTATTTAGTCACATTGTGTGTGCGTGTTTACATTGAATAAAATAAAATGTATAATATACAAAAGAGAATAAAACAATACATTAATAACATGTGTATTTCCTTTACAGATTAGTTTGGTCTTGATGCAGCAAATAAATTTATTACTTAAACTATGTCCGACGGAGGTCATTAAGACCGACATAGTGCCTATGTTATTACGTGCATTGGAATCCGAATGGGAACAACTCCAAGAGCTCTGTTTGTCGGCATTGCCAAATATAGTGACGACGATTGAGGGACCAGTGATAAAAAATTCCATACTGCCTAGAATGAAAAAAATATGCTTATCGCCAGGAAAGAAATCATCTAGTCTGGGAGTTCGCGTCAACTGCTTATTGTGTCTCGCAAAAATGTTGCCAAATTTCGATCGTTGGTTGATATTCGATCAGATATTACCATTTTTGCAAGAAGTTCCTCATTTCGGCGAACCGGCTATTTTAATGGCTATTATAGGTAATATATGAGAATATAATTTTGTTTATAATTTGCGTGTATAGAATAGAAATATTGTTTAACAAACTTCTATATATATTTTTTTTCTGAATATATATATTGCAAAGTTTTTTCTCAGCATAACGAAAAATCTTTTGTCACATGTTTATTATCAAGGTATATATCGGATGTTACTTACGCATAGTAAGTTGGGCATGAGTAAAGAGATACTGGCAACAAAAGTATTGCCTTTCTTGTTGCCTCTCTGCATAGAACAAAATCTCAGCATGTCGCAGTACGAAACGCTTTCTACTCTGATCACAGATATGATAAATCGAGTAACAAGCGAACATCGAGAGGCTTTACGACAATTGGATGCTGTGCGTCGCGAGACGCAACAACTTGATCAGGCGCTCTCTCAAGTAGCATCGCCCGCTTTTATGCAAAATAACAGTTTAAATGATATTGCTTTAACACCGGAAATTCCGTCTTCGAACATGCAGTTAAAAACAGTGAATATTGAAAATGGATTAACTGTCGAGGATAAACTCAGGTTTGCAGTTTTTCAGACACTTTCTATCTACATATGTACTTTTCTTCATATATCATGTTTCTGTAATTACGAGTTTTAAATACATACAATAATTATCTTTTTTATTCCAGATTAATTCAACAACAAGAAGCTCATCAAAGGTTGCAATCTCAACCTATTTTGACTCCTAAAGCTGTGATACAATCTGCAAAACAGCAGCCGAAGGATTTGACCGCTACTTTGCTGAAAAATAATCTAGACGAACTCAATCTGTCTATGTCAAGATCAAATATGTCGCAACCGGATTACGCGGCTAAAAATAATATGAGTTTTTCTTGGAATAAAAATAACAATATTAATCAAACGCAATTTTTAACGACGTCTCCTTCAATGATTAATTCGCAAATGATGTCGAATCAACCAATGAATTGGAACTCGAACGGAATGAATACGTCCATAAACTGGAACTCATCACAACCTATGTCGACATGGAATTCGATCACTCCTCAAAATAATATGAATTTCTCAGCGCAATCAGATGTTAGACCAAATTTTTCTGGAACATTACAGCCTCTCATGTCCAATACGCAGAGCAACGCGAATAACACTAATTCATCTACACAAGATATCATGGATTTGCTTAGTTAATTTAAATTTTCTTGATATAAGCAACGGACTTTGAAAATAAAAACAAAGTATTGCAGAATAATGATATAATTACTGTTTTCTATAAAACATATTTCTTCATTTGATATAATTTCTGCGAACACATTATCGATAATCACTATCAATGATTGCTAAGTACAGCTGTCTTTTATATCAATCTAAACAATGCTAAATATATTATATATAAATATAAATATTATTGTATATTATAGCAAATAGCATTTTCAATTGTTTGTGTAGTTTATATTACAAGCACTTGCTTTGTGTGGAATAACCCATTTGCAAATTTTTACATATTTGACAAAAGAAAAATTTTGTTTATTAAAACAAAGAGAGCATTTACCATAAATCTAATATATTATATGTATTTGTTCTTGAGAGAAACTTTGCGAAATATTGTTTTTGTTTTATCATACGTTGTAATTCTATATTCTATAATATTCTATATTAAGATATAGAAGAGTTTTGTTAACAAATATATATTTACATTTCATATTTGTCTCCTGTAATAATTCCATAATGATTCCGTGTAATAAATTGGGTAACAATTTTTAATAACTCTAATGAGATGTTATGTGTGACTATACTACATTACTATGTCAAAATGTGTATACATATGTACACTAAATAGCTTGTTTCTTTGTAAATTATTTGTCATTATATTATAAATACATTATAATATTGCATAATCTGTGTACATATGTTATAACACATGATAGTACAAGTTTCTTAAGAAATAATAATTAGATTTGAGAATGTGATAAAATCATATAGGTTTTTATACAGAAACACGCGAGCGCGAACACAGTGCGTTTTCGTAATTTATCCCGTTATATGTTCTTATATTTCAATGTACATACATACATAACTTAGTGAGGAAATCTTTGAAATATAAGCATTATATATACATGCACACACACGCGCGCGCGCGTATGCACATATGTAGATGCGTTCTTTATTCAAACATAATCTGTAGTCAATGACCTCTTATAATGCTCTTTGCAACTTATTGTAACATATCGTTTATTATAAGTAATGTAGTATTCTGTCTAACACAATTATATTATCTCTTAATTTATTTGCATTTCTCTTATCACAAAAGTGACAGAAAATCTTTTAATGTACATTTCTGTATTGCTATGTAATAAATAATAGACGAAATGTACAATAATGTGTAATTAATGATTGATGAATATATGAAAAAAAAAGATCACTCAAAGATTACAACAGTATTATTGTACGTTATTGTATTTTTTTTCATCCTTTTATCCTTTGACATCTCCTTTTTTGACACAGATACATAATTTTGTTCGTAATTTCATATATAACTGTATACAAAAATTAAAATGTGCGTGTACACATTTTGTGTGGTAATGCTCTAATTAGTCTATTAAAAATTTTAAACATTTTTATTTTCTTACTGTGCTATTTTTTTGTTTTTACGCGCAATTTGTTTTCCGTAAAATTGACTGCAGTTTTCTCTACGGAAATGCGGACCTGCAATATACAACCGAAAACAAAGGAGTTTGAGTTGAAGAGGGACATTGGCCTCGTAATTGCTATATCCACTACGTCATAAAGAAACGCCAATTTCTTTGTTCTCGGAACACGCTCAATTAGATGTCGCAGACGATAGCCATGCGTGTGCACAGCTACGTATCAGACAGAAGACATGCTGGAAATATCGATTATTTAAACTATACTATCGTGCCGCGCACCGACAGGACACAAGCACCGAGACGCGAAGAATACGTATGACGTCTTCTTTCGGCTAGACAATTAAATAAAACATATTTCTACACCCCGTAGAAAAAAAAGGGGTTGTTAAACATGAAGAGAGGGGTTCGCTCGTTAATTGACTGAGTATGCTTGTGCAACAACCCTCTTCGTTCACTCTAGACTATGCACCACAAAGGGCTGCGTGGCACTCAGGAAAGTTAAATGCCCAAACCCTTGCTCGTAAAAATGCGTTAATTATCGTTGCGCCTCGTTATCTGTAGAGATTTATAGAGAAACAAGCAATACGCGATCTCGCGTCTATGTAAAAAGTTTCTCCCACTCTCCCGCAACTTCTGTTTTTTTTAATTCACAACATGAACAATATGAAACGCTATCTAATTATTTTTTCGAAGATGTAGAAGAGATTCTCCAGATATAAAACAAATATGGTGAAAATATTATTTCATAAATAGAATTAAAAAAAAAAAAACAGATGTGATATAATTATTTACTTGGTTTAAATATACATAAATATCATATATAATGATTTGAGAAAAAAAGAAAAAAACTTAGTAAATTGCAAAAAAGAAACAAAAAAGTTTACTTAAAAAATAGTTTAATTAGAGTTTTAATTTACTTAAAATTAAGAAAATATTAATTTATTTCACCCTCCGCCGACAATATGAGGGAGTTTTATATACAGTCCGAGAAACAGTGTAAAAAAACTTCTGTTGATCTTCAAAGACTTAAGTTGCAAAATGTTAATCGAGTTGCAAAAAAACACTCTATTACTTCTATATTTCTAAAAAAATATATATATAAAAAGAAATACTTGAAAGAGATAATAATATACAAAACAGATCAAAGTATAATTATTCTCGACATATGCGAAACCGAGCAATTTACTTCTTTTTTTCCTTTTGTTTGGAAAACGCAAAAAGCGACGTGATTCTCCCCGTGATCGAACATTCATTCATAGAAACCCAACCTTCCTATTGCAATTCTCACCCCTGAGACGCACCCTGCTGAACGGCGAATAAGGGTGCGGGCGGCGGTAACGGCGGCAATAGCGACGGTGATTCGATCCCATCGACATAGGGAGGAAGAAGGGTAGTAGCCGACGACCCCGGACTTTAGTCGCAATGTGCGCGTCGTCTCGGCGCAGTTGCTCTTCGTTTTGTGCTTCCGTGAGATTAAAATATCTCGTTGGCCTTGCTTTAGATTTTTCTAATCTTTTGATACACACACACAGACACAGACACACATACACACACACTCGCGCGCGCAACATTTGAAATAGAAGACTGATATATATTTTTTAAATGCTCGGCCAAAACTGCAACAGAGATAGAAAACTTATTCTGTTTCCTTCATCTGATGATTTTTTATTCTCTCATATGTTATATAATTGTCATCATCAGCGTTGCAATGTGACGAATCTTTTATAACAAAAGAAAGGAACATTCTCTCTGTTAATTTTGAACATTCCAGTGTTATATATATACACATTATGTATATATTTGTTGTGAAAATTGTAAAAAAGAAATTCGCAACGTTGTTACAATTATAGATTATTACTTGTTTCTTTTTGAAAAGCAAAAAAAGAAATTATAAAAAAACCCTGTTAATTAGCCAGTCTTGGAATAATGTATTAATTAATTTTGAAGACGAAGAAAGTGGTTTTCCCTTGGCGACGCCATGCGATAGTAAGATTATTTTGTGCGGAGAGTTGCAGGGGATGCGCGCAAGAGTGTGATGCAACGTGTATAGACGAGCTGGCAATTTCGCGTGTCGCGATCGGGCTCTCGATATCGATTCCAGAAGGGCACCGGAATCGCACTCCCGTCGTCCTTCGGTCAGCAAAATGGCCGCTTGTCGACAATGTTGTCATCGTCGTCGTGTTCATCGTCAATGCGCGCGAGATCGATGAAAAACAAAATCGATCGATTCGGATCAGGTCAGAGTCGGCGATCGTGGGCTCGTTAGCTACGCGATTAATCGTGGCAAAGAGGATGTGGATCGCGTCGGGATAAAGCTGTTGCGTAAGTCAAGTTTATCTCAATAGATGCTCAGACAAACGCAAGTTTTTTTCAAGACATTTGAGATGTTTAAACAATAATTTATCGAAAAGTTTCATATATACACTCAGAAACTATCTATGTATTTAAAACTAAAATCTGTGCAATGTCTAAAATATTTAGAGATTGTATTTCACGCGTATTTCTTCTCAAACTTACATTGCTTTGGAAAGAAAACGCTTCTCAACGCTTGTCGCTTGCGAAACAATCGAGTTTTTTTTTTTTTTTTAAATAAGATATTACAAAGATAATTGTTTTTTTATAAATCGTTGCGACAGTTACACACATTGCAGAAATGTATTCGCGGACCATCACTTGTAGAACACTTGACTCATCGCGATGTTTTAACTAATGTTAGTTGAGAAAATAAAATAAATTGTTGAAGAGTAAACCGTTTGATGACGCGCTGGTTTTTGTTTATAGATTTGTCAAATTGTAGGCATATAAAAATTTCTAACTCAATTTTTTTGTTATTATCCAGCAGTACAGTAAGATCAAATAACATCATTATCCTGCCCAGGGTGGAAAAAAATCTCTGTTAAGAGTTGGACATGAATCGGATATTCAAATGGTCATTATTGGAATTGTTAATCATCCTTTTAAGATGCGGTAATGATATTTTACTGCATTAATATTATGTCTTGTTTACGTAATATATATATAAAATAAGCATTGAATAATTGGAAAACATGAACACTCATGATCACAACGCGTCTACGAACAAAACGAAAAGAGAACACAAACTATTTTCAGGTATCATAAAATCAAACGAGCCAAACTTAAAAGTCGTCGCTCCCACATCTCACGTAGCTTTATCCGGCAATGTAACTGTTTTTATTCTGCGTACATCGGACATGGAGTTTTCTACGGTATCCACAATTATTACATCCAATAGCAGTACAAATGATATCAGAAGAGATGAAAAAGATAAAGTCGATTCCGAGAAGGAAGGAGGTAGCAGAAGTAACAAATCATTTGCGCTTACGTATGTAAAAATTAAAGTTTCATAAAGAGTACGTTGAAACAGATCAGAACTGGAATGTAATTGCAACACACTTTCAAACAACAATTTTCTGCACCGCTCTTTTCTCCTTGTGTCGCTGTTGTTTTAAAGAAGTCGCAACTAAATTCCAGTTCTAAAGAATCGTGCTTTGTACATGTATTTCGCCAGATGCTATTAGTTAGTTTTAATTTAAAAAAAAAAAATAGACATTATTAATAGGCAACAAGAATAAAAGCCAAAAATTTTTTCTCTTTTTAAAAGTTCTTCTTCTTCAAGAGATTTTGACTTGATATTTCCTAATAAGAAACAGTATTCGTATTTATTAGTGCGCACGCGAATTAATTAACATTGTCTTTACATATTGTAATTTTATTTATTTTATATATTTTTTTTCTTCTTAGAGTACTATATATTGATGGCCTTACGTCAGAATTTATCGGTAATTTTCCTCTGGATGCTCTGCCGTCAAAAGATGAGAACACTTCTGTGATAATACCCTGTGGTGTCTTCTCACGTGGCGGAGTTTATACACTACAAATTAAATCCTCAACCGAGGCTGCCAAACACAACACTGCCATTACTGGGCTGTCCGAGATTGAGGTAAAAAACACATACATCCGCATTGAATTGTAGAAAGTTTGTAGAAATGTGTTGTACGTATTTTTGCATGTAATTACCATGATTTGTTTTTTTTTTTTTTTTTTTTTTTTTTTTTTTTTTTTTTTTTATGGCCAATACCTTCTTTGCTTCTGGAATCCCATCATTTTGGTACATATCCTACTCAACCAGTGGTAGTCATCATAAAGTACAATGAAGTTTTATGCGTACCTGTTGACGGCGTGCCAGTAGCGGCTTACATTTTACAACTTATATATTGTGGCACCACCGACACTGCCTGCGATCCACAAAACAACGACCGCACGCAAGTAAGTTCTACATATATAAGTATATACATATTCTATATTTCGATATACAAATAAAAAACGATAGTTCTCGAAATCTAATTTCCTAACATATTATTGTTTTGTGTTACTGTTTTCTAGGTGCTTTTCTATAAGGAAATAACAGGTTTTACTTCGCCAAGAGTCATTAAATTAGATTGTGATCTCTTCGGACTTGCGGGAAACTATGCGCTTAGATTAAAAGCCTCGAACTCCAATCCTTTCGCGCCAACCATTAGCGCGTACATTAAAGTAATTAAAGTTTCCTCATTTCGCATTAATAAAACGCATTATTGTTATTATGAGAAAAAGAACACGATGTTTGAAAAAAAGTGAAAATGTCCCGTTTCTTTCGCTTAAAATGAAAATACTCTCTTAACTACAGAAAACAAAGAAAATTAGTTCTTGATTTTGCTCGCAGGTAGAATGGTCCAGTGAGTACAGCTTCAACGTTCACGCAAAATCGATTTATCCTTGTGAGGGATCGACCGGCATATCGGTCCTCTTTCAATATCCCGCATGTCGTCTCGATGGTGATCGCGTGCGCGTTTACGGTCGTCTGCAAGCGGACGTAAGTTCTCTGGCGCCACCGACCGCGTTGCACTACGTGGCGGAATTGACCGCGACGTCGGGCAAACACTCGTTGAACTTCGACTGCGACATCTTCACCGAGAAGTTCATCGAGTACTGCTTCATTTATGTGAGCCAGGCATTTACTGGCGCGATGGCGGAAGTAAAGCTTGCGTGCATACCCACTTTTCCATTATTGGGTGAGTAATTTGTTTAAAACTTCTTTAACAAATTTAACGTCTTACGATTCACTGGACACATGAAATTATGTGAGATTCACCTTTTTAACTTGCGAGCAACGGATGTCTCGACAATGTCGCGCACGGTCGACTCGAAATTATGATTTTTGTTTTGCCCAAAATTAAATGCACGTTTGTTACATAAAATTTTTAATTTACTAGAAACTAAAATAATATAACTTTTACTAAAATTACAAAAGTTCATAACAAATAAATGAATTATATCGATATAGAAAACAATACAGCTGGTTGGGGTCCTTGGAGCGAGTGGAGTCCTTGCAGCAGCTCCTGTATAGGTGGAACTCGCACTCGATATCGATTCTGCGATACACCGCCTCCGAAATACGGGGGAAAATTTTGCCAGGTCGGTGCTTGACTGTCTGCATAAAAGAAACGTGTCGTCGAACTTGTCGATAAAATGTTGTATTTAAAAATCAAATAGGGAAAAGCGGTCGAAACAGAGTCGTGCGGCGGTGCCGACGGGATTGACTTTCAAAAGGAGTGGAACGCCGAGGGATGGGAATGTCGTCACGGAACGATATTAGCAGCTGCGAGACCGGAAGTCAAGGCGCATATTGGCGAGCACTGCCGATGCGGTTGCAGTATCTATTTTCAAGACGAAACCTTAAACAGACTTCTGGCGGCGAGCACACAAGCCTGTCCCGGTCGTTCCTTCTGGTTCTTGCATGTAAATTTTTGGCAAATATTTTTATTGTACATTTCTTCAGACGTTTAGCAATTGTGTTCGCGCAAAATCAAATACATTTTATTACAATTTATATGCAGGCACAATCAAATTACACGATACAGTTACGCTTGGATCAAGCCCAGTTTCCTTGCCCGGGACAATATTTACGCGCACGTGACGGAGATTCAATGAACGCGGAACTTTTAATGGATATCGGATATAACAAAGGTGAACCCTCTACGAGAACCATAATTTCGTCGGGTCGAAGTTTGCTCTTGGAGTTTGTCAGCGACGAGTTGAGTGCCGCTGACGAAATCTGCGCGAGTGGTTTTCTAGGACATGCGAGCATGTTTCGTAAGCGTTTTTAATTTCTTTTTCAATGTTAACATCAGAAAACAAAAATGAAGCAAGATCTTGTTGCGTTTTTTTTTTTTTTTTTTTTTAAATTTAATCGTAAAATCACTGCATTGGTTTTCAGACAAAATATACGAGAAGAGCAAGACGTCATCCCCTTTGGAAATTAATTCCACCGCGTCTATTGAGCAATGGATCTCTTGGGAACCGGGCTTTCTCGCGACAGCATCTATTTTGATACTTGTATTGTTCATATTTATCTTTCTAGCAATATTGCAATGTGCGCTAGGATACAGGAAGTATCATCGCGCGGAAGATTTAGATAGCTTAACCGAACCCTCCGGTGAATATCTATAGTACCCATATAAGCAAAGCAGCTGCTCTTAGGAAATCATTATTAATTACATTATTATTGCTAATTATAAAATTATTTTTAGAATGCAATGGCGCGCAACATATGATGGAACGAATGAAAGCCGTGTCTTCTACGACACTAATTTCGGAAGTTGCATCTCTAATGGGAAAGTGTACACCAAGATTGTTAAAACGCAAGCGAGCACCCTGCGCGATGGAGGACGGCTACGATAGTTCGGAAACTTTGGCGGAGTAAATTACTTGCGTTAATATAAATATTCATATTTTTATGAATAATCAATATATTAAAAAATTTAAAAATAAATTAAAAATATATTGTGATGTATATTCGTTATTTTATCGCATTACATCAATAATTTCAATTGAAATGAATTTAATCTAAAATAGATACGAGGACGAAACCAGTTTGAGTTTAAGTACGTTGAAGCAGAAAGATAACGAAGAAACTTTAGAACAAAGCGCAACCCCGTCGGACAAACCGCACATTGAGGAATCATCGAAAACAATACTGGCTATTATGCCAGATAATCAACCGGAAGTAAAATACGCCCGACCAGTCAAGTAAGAACAAAATTCACGTTTGTAAATAATATATAAGAACCACAGCTATAATAAACAAAAATATAATATTAATGTAATTTATTAAAACTTGATATTTATTCCTGTAACGCTTAGTAATTTTTTATACACCTTACGCTGCAGATTACGCACTTTAGGATCGGATAGCACAGCGGAGGACAAACTGACATCGAATGATACGAGATGTACAGCGAGCAGCAGCATCGACAGCTCGCATATTGCCAGACTTCATCGTCCCACATCCAATCTCTCGCGAACTAAGGTAGAGAAGAGATTTAATCTGATTTCGTTCAATTAATTTACATTCCTCAAAACATTTTCGACGATAAAACATAACAATATTCACAATCTAGCGCGTTAAGAGAGTTTTAAATAAGTTAAAATGACAAAAAAAAACTTTGTTGAAAGAAGGATTCGTCGACGAACAGTCCACTGTCGGGTACTTCGACACTGAGCAGAGGCAAGGAGACGAAAGAACGTCGAAATCGCGAACGATTGCTGCAGGGTCCGGGCTCGGAATTCAGTTTGACGAATCCGGAGACGGACATGGAACTGGATTATTACGATTACAACGTCGTGAACGCCGGAGCCGCGCCAGGCTCGTATTTAGGTATGGATCCAACTTTTCTCTTATGGATTCCGCCCTTGTCGATGTCCGAGGATTCTGAAGATCCGTCCGCGGCTCGCACGGTGTACTCGGATTGTTTTCAAGGCGGAAGAACGGCGAGTCCGACGTTATCACGGCTGCCGGAGGGTACCGAGGGCGTGACTCTAACCCCGGCCGAGTATCGCCGAATGCGACACCAGGTCGCAACCAGTGTCAAGGAAGCCTGCAGACTGAGCTTCGAACAGAAACGCCAGGACTCGACGTCCTCGTCGTCGTCGAAGAACGACTCGTCGTCGGGCGGTAGCGTTCTCTCCGAGGATAGCTTCGGCAGCGAGAGCAGAACTGCCAGGCTAAACGAACGTCTGTTGCCGATTCATCGAATTCTAGAAGACTCTAGGATCCGCGTAAGCGAGGAATCTCTGTGTGGTCAGTTCACGACCGACAGAACTGTACAAATTCACGGCACTAAATCCGATCTTTCTCAGGATACTTCGAAGAGCAATCAGCAGAACATCGATGTAAATATCAACAAGCCCGATTCGAAATCGGAGTTCACAGCGGAGAAATCGAGACAAACCTCGAAGAGACATCTCGAGGATGTTGGCAATTGCGCTACTTCGAGTTTTCACGCAAATAAAAGAACAACCGACCCTCACGAGGATAAGAAACATCAATCCTCCGGCAAATCGACGAAGGGTGGATACATGGGTGGCAAAGATAAGGATTCTCAAAATGCAAAAGACGACTCCAAGTCGGGCGTCGTTCTAACAAATCTCAACACGACGAGCGGCCAGTGCAAGTCTCGAGACTTCAATCAATTTACGCCGTCTCGTGAGACTACGAAACTGTCGGACTGCACCAACATTCCGATGATCGAACTCTCGGGACCGCGACTGAGTTCGTCGATGACGTCTCGAAGACTGGCAACGGATACTTTGAATATCAATCTGCAAAAGGAGATACAGAGTCCGGATTACGGTGTCGAGAGCGACATGAATCCGGAATCGCACGAGTCCTTTTACAATTTGCTTCACGAAAACGAGGACGGCATTAAATTTGCGGATGACGACGACGAATATATTGATAACAGAGTAAATCTGTGAAACTCTTACACAGATCTTGATACCGGTGCAATACATATGTAGAACATGTTGCGTGTCTGTGTGCGCGTGTGTGTATGTACGAATGGAAATGAGAGAAAGAGGCAATAAATATATTTTGAATAAATACAGCACATTAAGAAAATAGATCTTAGTAATAAAATATATATACATACACATACATATATATATATATATATTTCGCTCTCTTAGTATTATTATTATTATATATTTCTTAGTATTATATTATTATATATTTCTGATATTTTTATATATATTATGTATTTCGAACAAAATTCTTTATAATCGTAGAGGAAAGTAGTTGTCGATATTGACGTACCACCTTTTATTTTACATATATTCTTTAAATAAAAGCTAAACTTACAACCTCGAAACCAAGTACAAACTAGCAAGTGTCCCCTATAAGATGGCATCGCAGGTTTTTATGCTATTGTTTCGTGTCGCTATTAGCGACTCTCCTCTATTAGTTCTGTGTAAATTTGTTTTATGGACGTATTTTATATTATATGTATCTAAATAGCGGTCAAGCTGTGACTCTTATTCTCGCATCCACACTTGCATTCGCACCCTGCATCAAGTTATGTATATAAAATCACTCTGTATTACTGCTATGTTTTGTAAATGTGTGTATAATATACGTTATATTATATATGTAAATATATACTCCGTCCATCAAATTTGACATATATACCTACACACATATAGTTAAGAAAAAATCTTTTTGATTTCACCGCATTTTTACCATCGCTCTTCGTTCTTCTTTTAACATTTTTATGCTTTTCACAAAAACAAAAAAATAAATTGTATAAATAATTTGAAATTCATTTGTTAATTAAACACTGTTGGATCTAATCGGCATTTTTATCGTCTTACTAGATTAAAGATGCTATTCAAAAGTAGAATCTTTCGAGATTTGCAACAAAGCTTATGCTTAAACTAAAAAGCTTAGGTACATTATGTTCATATTATACTGAATGTAATTTCTCTGTGATATGTTAATGTAAACTTACCGCATATATACATAATACAGAAATAAACGTTTTTTACATTTAACATATATTTATCTCGTCTTTCAAATTATCAATAATATTATTTAAATAATATTATTTAAAGATATGTACACAACAAATCTTCTTGCACTTTCAAATATTTTATTCTTTTATTCGATTCCTATGCAATTCGAGTATCTTGCATTTTAAATCATATATAAATTTACTATCGAGTTTTTTATGGCTTTGTGGAAATATTAAAACGATGTTAAAACTATATCTTTATATTATTATGGTATGTCTTTACGCAATAAAAAAATATATCTAATTAGTAGTGTCAACGCTTAGGGGGCGTATATAATATTATCAATAGTGTGTCGAGTTTCGCGAGTCGAATGATAATTATTCTGGTACTAAATGAGAGAAGAGACTTAGTTCGATCAGAGCACATGTTTTGTACCGATCACGATGAGGTTACTACCAGTTTTTGGAGTTTTTATTCTTTGGCAAACTCATTCTGGTACGTAAAACAGTTACTTACTTGTTGTGTTAATTATATTTGCATAATGAAAGTGAAATTTGACAAAGAATTGTTATACATGTATATATAACACATTTTAAAACCATTATTTTAACATCTAGAAAATTCTCAGATTTAAATTTAAGTAATATTGTAAAGAGAGAAAGAGAGAGAGGAAAGTAATTTTGTACTGAGATAAAAAATTTTGAATAAAAATGGTAACTTTCTTCTTGAAATGTTTTTCAAGGTGTTTCAGATATCATTAAAAATTCATATTCAGATGTTGCAACAAGAGCATGCAAAAATGTGGAAAGTTCGTCGCCCGTATATCGTCTTAAAAACCAAATTTTTTGTGATTATGATAACACCATACGTCCGATTTATCCTAAAACGGATATATTCTTCATCAGTATGAAATTAATACCGAAGCTGATGGAATTTGTAAGTTTACTGTAAAAATTGAAGAAATAACTTATTTAAACAAGTACAATGAATGTGTTTTATAAAAGAATCTAAAAGAAAATTCAATACTCTTCTTTCTAGACTAGAGACATTGGTATACTATCATTACACAGCTGGATATCAATCGTAAGTGCGTGATTTCTTTCTTTCTTATTACATTTAGTTCTTTATGTTATCAAATATTTAATTAACAGACTTGGATAGATCCAAGTCTTACTTGGATACCAAGTGAACATGAGGACATTACAGAAATTCATGTAAAAAGCTGGGAGATCTGGACACCTAATTTGTGTGTCTTCAATTCGTAAGTATATAAGAAATATTTTACAATGATAAATAAAAAAATCGATTGTTTTTGTTTGCATTGTTAATCTAATATTCTCGATCACAGAAATAAGTTCCTAAAGTGTTCTTGTCTATATTTTTACTTTATCAAACAAAGTTAACGTTAATATTGTTTTGATTTTAGTGGCGACATGTCGAGTTACGACTGTCGTCTACAATTGTCAGAATGCTTGCTATACAGTAAAGGAACCGTTGCTTGTGTGACGGCCTCAAAATTTACATCCACATGTAATGCCGATAACACTTACTGGCCGTACGACATACACCAATGTAATATTACGTTTGGTTTCTGGGGACATAAAGCAGAAGAAGTGGATTTTAAAATAAACAAAGGAGTATGTAGTGAATAACTTTTAATATATTCAGACATCACACAAGTTTTATTTTGTCGCAAGATAATATTGCCGTGTAACATACAACAGATATTTTTCCTTTTGTCCAATTTATACTATGACAAAGTAAAACTTGTGAGATGTCCGAATATTAAAGTTATTCATCCTCTCTCTCTCTCTCTCTATCTCTTTCTCTCTCTTTTTCTCTCTCTATACGCGCGCGGAATTATCATAAAAATAATATACATATTTAACATATATTCATACATTATATAAAAACGTGTTATATAAAACTATCATTGACTTTTTCAACAAAAATTATCCCCAATATTTATAAAAAAGATCTGCATTGTAAAATTAATTCTTTTTTAGAGTTCCTTATATACTTGATAGAAATGAATACGTTATATAGTTAAAATTGAAGTTTTGTTGTTTACAGATTGACATGACCAACTTCGACAGTGATACACAATGGGACTTTAAGTTTCTACACTTGGCGAAACAGATTAAAGATCTCAAATGTTGTCCAAACCAATCTTATCCTACAATCAATTACAGTTTTCTTTTAACACGACATTACGACATAAACCACATATCTCACGTTATACCGACGATTGGTGAATACACACGTATTATGTAATAATATTTTTTAATTTGTTCACAACAAACTAAACGACGTTTTTAATTTGACGTTTTTAGTTTTAATGTTGTTCACTATACTAGTGCTGTGGTTAGATGTAAACTCGATTGAACGAATGTTAATAGCAAGTGTGAATTTTATTGGCCATTTAATTTGGATATTTCATTTGTTTTGGAACTTTCCATTCAACGGCACTAATCCTCCTAACTTAAGTGAGTAACGACACTTAAAAGAATGCGTAATGTGAAAAAAAAAAAAAACAAAAATATCACGAAATAATAATATTCTTAAATGTGATTTAAATCCCATAATTAATTCTTATATTTTGTATTATTTTATTCTGCAGTACTATACTACGGCGAATCTATGGCGTTGGCCACTTACGTGATAATTTTAACGGCGTTGTTACGCAAGTTGCAAGACATGAACACAAAAATGCCGAATTGGATCTTATTCACGACGTCGTTTGTCTTGAGCAACAAAGCTGCTCGTTTTCTCATCTTGAATGACAGAGACTTCGAAATGACGGATGAAGATGCAACGACTGAAGAGATCTCGGAACTTCCGAAATCCAAAAAAATGAAAATAAAAGAATTGTCCTGGAGACATTTTGCCTCTATTGTCAGCTGGCTTTCCTTGTTCTGTGTAGTGTTTGTTTACATTATCATCTTAATCATTTACACGCCTGTACGATTTAATTTATAACAAAGAAATTACGACATTTCCCTGAAGGAAATATCTCTACTAACTGTGCAAAACTCACATTTTCTTGTAAGTTTATCTAAAAAGTTGTATATTTTGATGGATTTTATATAAAATATAAAGAAAAATACATAAAACTGAAAAAACATTACGTTTTTTGAAATACTTTTTGTTTAAATATTAGGACTATAGGTATGTAGAAATATAAACGTTAGAAATATATAAATATTAAAACATATAACAAAACATAAAACAATAAAAATTATTCGTACTGTTTGAAGTTATAGAGTTAATTTTTTAAAGTTATAATTGTTATAAAGTTAGTTTTATTATCACAATTTACAATTTACTTGTATGAGAGTAGAAAAAAGTTGTCAATAGCAATATCACTTTTTGAGCTATATTGATAATATCTTTGCAAGAATTTTATGGCAAAAATTCTCGAAATCAGAAAACATTTTATAATTATTACAAAAAGAACAGTCACTTAATATTTTACAAAGAAATGTGAGTTTTTTGTGATCTCTCAATACATATATTTATCTTATATTGTTATCATAAGGTTTTTAAATGGAAAGTGATATCTTGGGGGCGTGTCCACTGTATGATTGGTGTCAAATTTCACGAGAATGATAAGTGGTTTCGCTAACGTGATAGAGAGAATTAGTTGAGTCTGAGCTGTGGACTCGTATCAATTCGAAGATGAGAATACTACAGGTGTTCGGAGTTTTTATTATTCTTTGGCAAAATCAATACAGTGCGTACAAAACTGTTTCACGTTCTTATTAAAAGATCAATCACAGTGTAAATTACACATTATACATTAAAGTTACATGATAAAAGAGATCAGTTGGATGTGATATATTAATTTCAAGTTAACATACATCATTCGTCAACAAATAGTTTTGTTTCAGCTGTTTTTTCTATGCAGCTTTATGAGTTCATTGAGAATTCGGAATATCCTACGGAGGATACTTTATTGAGAAGATGCAAACCTCTGGAAAATACAACTCCGATTTTGCGCCTTGGAAAGTATCTTTTTTGCGATTACGATACCGCCGTCCGACCGAATCATCACAAAACGGTCACCAACGTCACTTTGAAACTGATACCAAAAATAATGGAATTTGTAAGTGAAAAATTTTGCGTTTTAATTTAAATGAAATTTTATAGTTACACATTGTTTTGAAAGTACGCGATTATATATGATCGCGAAAAAAAAAACAAAACAAATGCTTCTAACAAATGTAATTGTAGCGATAAAATCCAAGCAGTGATTTTAGCAAAAATACGAATTCTATTTTACAATCCTTGCCATATTTTGGCCACTTGCTTGTATGTAATAGAGAAAGTATCTAGAGATAGTTTTACGCGAGTCTTATTTGCTTCATAAATATAAATAAAATACTATATACGACGCAAAAACGCGAAAAATGCCACAATTGCCTTGTGTGTTTGCAGGACGAGAGAGGTATACTAACGCTCCACACCTGGATGTCATTAGTAAGTCTAAAATATTTTACTTATTTTAATTTTTTTATTCTAATTTCAATGTGTATTTTTATTTCTGGTTTTAATGTGACACTTGATTACAACAGTCGTGGACTGACGCGCACCTTACATGGACACCGAGCGATTATGATGGAGTTACGTACATTCATGTAAAAAATTATCATATCTGGGTGCCCGATTTGAATGTTTACAACTCGTAAGTTATATAATTTATCATTGTTATTAATGTTGCGTCATCACGCACATAACAATTATTATTTACTCCGTTTTACAATAACTTAACACACGTAACAAATAAAAGAATCTTTCTTTTATAATTTTCTTTATTATATGATATAATAAATAATCTCTCTAGTCGGTGATATGTCGAATGATCTATTTGAACTACCTGTGACAGATTGTTTGCTTTTCAATACGGGCGTTGTTAATTGCGTGCCAGCTATAAAATTTGTATCTAAATGCGATGTCGATTACACTTATTGGCCTTACGATCAGCAGAAGTGTCGTATTGTATTCGGCTCGTGGTCGCACACAGGAGAGGAAATCGATTTTCATTTAGATGGGGATGGAGTACGTGAATTACTCGAAAAAAAGTGCATCTCTCTTTCTTTTTCTCACTCTTTGTCTATTTCTCTTTTTCTGTTCTCTTTAAATATGTCTTTTTTAATTATACTATCTCTAGATATAAAATTAAAGTTGTATAATATGTAACGCAACGTTATTTTAGAAAAGAAAATTTGTTATATTGATGCTTCTCTCACATACAGATTTTGATGAACAGCTACAAAAATAATACAGCGTGGGACTTGAAGTTTGTAAACGCGATGAGACGTGTAAAAACATTTAATTGCTGTCCAAACGATACTTTTCCGCAAATCAATTACAACTTCTTACTAACTCGACATTACGGCATAACACGTAGCACTCTCATCACACCGACCATCGGTGAGCACAATTGTTATTTTGCAAACGCGGGATCTCACAATCAGAATAAATTTAAGTCAAATTTTTTTTCAGCTTTAGTAGTTCTAACTTTAACTGTGCTTTGGCTGGATTCGAGATCGGTCGAACGAATAGCCGTTGCGAGTTCGAATTTTATTTGCCACATGCTCTGCATTATGAATTTGCATTGGCAGTTGCCGTACAATGGCGTCAATACGCCCAACATAAGTAAGCATCACACATTATTATTAATTATAAATCATATAATACGTATTATTAAAAAAGACATCAGAGCATTTTTTATTTTTTCTAATTGCAATAATTATCAGTAATTTTTAAATTACGTTCCTTATATGTTTATCCCGCAGTGTTGTTTTATCGCGAATCTTTGGCATTGGCTACCTTTGCTTTAATTCTGACGGTCTTATTACGAAAACTGCAAAATATGAGCACAAAAGTACCAAGTTGGATATCGTATGTGACAATGTTTGTCTTGAACAACAAGGCAGGTCGTTTTCTAATTCTGAACAATGAGGAATCCAAGATATCAGACGGAGATTTAGCGACCGAAGAAACTTCGGATAATTCAAAATCCGCAGAAAAACTACAAGAATCAGCATCTTGGAGACATTTCGCTGTTATCGTTGAATGGACATCGTTCTTCTGCGTGATCTTCATTTACGTCATCATCTTGATTATCCTTGTACCCACGGGTTAGAAAATCCTAGAGTATATGTATGTTTGTATGAACGTCATAATATATTTTTAAAAATATTTCACCAATCTATTGTGTTTGTACTTGTAATTCGTTAAAATGAGAGAATACAAAGTTTTCAATAATAAAATTGACGTAAGAATTGTTTGTTAATAAATATTATCACTTATAGATGTTTCTATAAATGGCAAAAAATTAAAATAAATTAAAAGTGATAAAAAAAAAAAAAACAAATATTAATTAAAAATCTAATTTTGAAGTTTCGTCAGTAACACATTTTGTTCCTCATAGCCCAAATAAATACATAAAAGTATTAGAAATACCGAGCATGAAACTGAAGAGGGGCGGTCTTTAGAGTCTGCAGTTTTAAATTTCAATGGGCGTATGTAATTATCATCTGATCTGTGTGTAACAATTGCACAGAAGAATTCATCGCTAAGCGATTTAGTCGTTTGAGAATCGTTCAACTCTTCGTTCAGAATGGGCAAAACCGAGCGTCTTCTCGTCTTATTTATTCTCGATATTGCATTCGGTGATGCAACAACTAATTGTAATCATGTCGAGGGCAAATCAACTGTGCTGCAACTGAAGAGACATCTTCTTTGCGAATACGATCCTGATGTAAGATCTGTCAAGAGCAATAATAATGTGACACGTGTAACTTTTCGATTAACGCCGCATTTCATCGAATACGTAAGTAAAGTTGTCGTAAAATTATCATATTGTCACGTCTGTGTAAATTAATATTTTATTATCAATGAATTATAGATATAATTGGTTTTTTTCTGTTAGTAATCAATCAAAAGAGAGAGACTATTATTGTTGTAGTAAATGAACGGAATTTTTTTAAATTAATTAATTTCAATTGCATTTTGTCTAGAATAATGAAGATGAGATCTTTGAATTACACGCGTGGATAGGAATGGTAAACTATATTTTAATTAATATGCAAATAATATACTCGTTTAAATTTAAACAAATAAGAAATCTAATCTCGGCTCTACTTAAACTTATAAAGTTCCAAATAAAACTTAACTATTATTTTTTCTATGTCTACATTGATAATATTACATTACTATACTGAAATAGTCGTGGTATGATTCGCATTTAACATGGAATACAGAGCAATACGATAATATCAAATGGATACCCATAGAATGGTACGACATTTGGGTGCCGGATGTTATGCTGCATAATGAGTGAGCAATAAAAATCACATTTCAACTCAAATTTTAGAAAACTTTCTACATGTATCTGTTTGTAAAAAGCATTCACTTTCGTGAATATTTTCAATATTCATTCTTTAATAATATTTAGATGGAGCGAAAAAGGATCGGAAGTAAGTCAAGCAAATGTCTGGGTCTGGAATAACGGAATGATTCAGTGGTTAAATCCAGTAAAATTTTCCACATTTTGCGTCCCAGATAATACATGGTATCCGTACAGCCTCATGAACTGCACCATACAATTGGGCTCGTGGTCACATTCTAGTGACGAGATTGAACTCATTCCTTACGAGAATAAAGTACGGTTTGTCTGTTTTCACTCTATAGATACGTTTACTTTAAATAAAATAACTATTATTATTAAAATGATTTTACAACTTGTCTTTATCTGTCTTGTAATCGTATATTAGTAAATACACAAAATTATTATTCACAGTCTTCAGATATAAGTATAGAAACGAAACACCCCGAATGGGATTTATTGAAAGTTTATGTATCAACATGGGAGGACAGATACAAATATAATTCGGGTTCTACCGCAAAAATGATTTCTTATCACTTTATTGTAAGAAGGCACGCGGGTGTAATACGCGTCACGTATATGTTACCTGTTATAAGTACGTATCGAATGCTAAAATTTTATATACATGTGTATTTTATGTCTTTACATTCAAGTTGTTCTGATATTCAAGATTATACAGAAGATATTTTACAACTGCTAGTGAATATTTTCCGTTTAAATTTTTTGGAACATTTCGAGATGAAACGTCTAATATGTAAACGGCGAGATAACGTCGATCATGTACAACTATTAATGATCTTTAATATTGCTTGTAACTCAAGATCTATATTACAGCTTCGCCTTTTTCGTATTAGAACTTTCGTCTTTGCTAGAATTTTATTCCAAAGAATCTGTCATTACATAAAATACCTTTCGATGTTTCGAAACACCTAATCGAATGTTTTTATACACACAGCACGTACCTACTTATATGTATCCAATATGTTTTCTAATTCTTATTAATTCTGAAAAAGTTTGTGTCACCCTAATATGTTCACAGTGTTAATAGTGATGACTCTAATAGTGCTGTGGCTGGAACCGAAATCCTACGAGCGCATGATTATTGTTAATCTCAACTTTATTTGTCATATACTGTGTATAACAGACATATATTGGGAACTACCAAAAAGCGGATTTAACACTCCTAAATTGAGTAAGTGTAAATTATAAATCAAAGTTTTATTATTTTAGGCTTCTTTATCAAAGTCTATTAGAAAATAATATATTTCTTAATTAATATATTTCTTAATAAGAGAAATAATTCGACCGGAATTAAATGCAAATTATTTAAAAATGTTTGAATTAAATTTCATTTAAATTAAAAGTTTTTCAATTTACATTTTAAAAACTCAATTGTGATACATTTTATGTGGCTTTTAAGATTTTAGTTCATCTTCTAATATGCAACAAGAAAGACAGAAAAAATCATAAATATGTGTTCATATTTTGTAGTTATTTTTTACGAGAGTTCTCTTGCAATAACAACATTTACTCTCGTTTTAACGAGTATCTTACGACATCTGCAAGAACTCGACAGTGAACCGCCTATGTGGATTTCAACTATTACAACGTCAATCTTGCGAAGCAGAACCGGACAGATCCTTTTAGTTAGTATCCTAGATCCGGCTGCGACAGCCAAGATAGAAGTCGATGCGGATGACAACACCGATCTCATGCAGTCAAATCGCAAAAGAGCGTCGTGGAGATATGTTACCGTGCTTGTAGGATGGTTAGCGTTTTTCAGTGTATTTCTCGCCTATATTGTGTTACTGGGTACATGTTTTCCTACGTACAACTCTGTGTCGATGTCTTGAATTCTTAGTGTATAACACACTTTTGATAAAAGATAAAAAATATTTCTTGAAATATTTCTTGGAATTGCAACTTTTCATACATATATATTTTGTGTATTGTTAAAATAATTTTGTAATATATTTTTATATATTTATTTTTATGTATACTTTGTATACAAAATATAATTTTATTAAAATATGTAGTAATTTATTTAAATATATAATGATTTAAAAAAAATAAAGTAAATTTTATATCAAGCAAATAGCAGCAAATGATGATATGAAAAGAGATGATACCTGATTACACTCCATAAATTCTGATACTGCTTGCTAGAATCTTATTAAAATTCTGCTAAAATCTCTTCTCGATAATCACTCATATATGTTGTGTGAAGAGTTGCAGATCGTTATTTTATCCCTTTCCTTGTTTTCTTTCCTTATTCTTACAGATCTGTCAGTTTACTTTTCGAAATAAATTAAATCGACGCCCGTGATAGTTCGCTATTCACACACCTGTAGTCATGCGGAATATATAATAATGTCACTCACTCAAAAGTCTTACTGTTTTAGTCACAATCGTCGCAGTAACAAAATTTAGTTCTTCGCGCGCGCGAACGACCGCGATACAATTGCTCGTCAATCACCGTCATCAGCGAGTGCGCGATGCTAATTACGTATCAGTAAAAACATCCGAACATTCACGCATTTGGACGAGAGACGACAATAATCGCAATAAGTACAAATCAATTCGAAATTAAGAAGTTCTTCTCGCGTCGCGCGCGTTTCGTAGAAGCGCAAACGGGCCGCGAAAGTTTCATACACTCGCCAATTACGATCACGTACTTCGATAATCGAAATATCGAATCGATGCGCGAGCCGAAGAGCAACGAGAATAATCGAGAGTATCGAGAAGTGGTGAAGACACGCACACAAGTGAAAATCGCGTCCGTATGCGTGTCCCCATCACGATGCTCTCCGGCTCGATCTTGCATCACTGCTTGACAGTAGTGACAGTAGCTGGTCATTGTTGGTCGTCGTTGACTATACCGATGAGAGCTTAACCTGTTAGAAGTCTCTTCTGACGTTTATCTTGAGGCGATTACTGTCTTTTCGATGTTATAATATATTAAAAATGTTTGTTAAAGATCTTTTACTCTACGCTATTCTTCACAAACAGTAATTTTTTCTCGTTTTGTTTTGTTTTTGATTTTTTTTTTATTGAGCAATTCCGAAAAGTCTTGAGATTAACTTTTGCACGGTTTTTGTTTTTGACGAAAAGACGATAACGGACTAAGCCTCGCTTTGTGGCATTCATAAACTTGATATAAAATCAGGCATGCGGTTGATGCATGCTACACTGTCGGTTGTAACAAATAAACTCTTACACTTACTACTCTTTCGAATGAGTGTCTCATAATTCTATGTGTCTACAATGAGTGAGGAATGCAGGAAGATAGTGACCAGATTCCATCCTATTCATGGTGAGAATATTCGTTTGTGCGAAGACAGTACAGTAGCGGTGCGCACCACGAGTTTTGCCAACTCGGTGGCTTTCAGTGAGAAGCCACTACAGCCAGGAGAGATCTTTCTTGTAGAGATAGAGAAGACTGAGAGAGGATGGAGTGGACATATGCGGCTAGGGCTTACTTTGATTGATCCGGATTCGGTCAATCATAGCCTGCCTCAGTACGCTATGCCCAATTTGGTTAGATTAGGCAACACATGGATTCTTGCTATAACAAGAAATCAAACAATTTGGGATAATTTTGTTGATGGTGGCCTGCCGTGCACATATACTTCTCTTGCTGGTTAGTATCTGGTACAACACATTTTTTGAGCATTTTGTTATTGCAATGCCCAAAGGGAAGGAACTATCTCAAACATATCACTTAAGATATTTTTTATTTTTCAATAACTAAAATAAAAAAATGTAGCATGAAAATTATAAAATAGATAATTTCGGTAATTATATTTTGTTTTTATATATTGCTTTACTTGATTCTAAACACTTCCAAAAAAACACTAATAGAATGATTTAAAAAATTAGACAACCATCATAAGTATAAGGACACCTTATTTTTCTCTCATACAACAAATTATCACTCAAATATCATTATGCTTTTTTCTTATCAACTAGCATGCGTTAGCAGCTAGCAAAAAAGCATAACAGATTGAAATACTAGTGTTTTATCTGAATGGATTATTTTATTAGATCTTGTTTCTAAAGGTAAGCAATCAGGAATACCAGCTAGAGAGAAAAAGTTGGTCACAGATGGGATCAATGTCCAGACATCACGTGGTGTTATTCCTTTTAATGCTCTAAAACCTAACATAGATGGTCCTTCTCAATGTATCTTACCTACTGACGCTGGCAGTCGCATCGGTATTATGTATGTACCACAAGCTGGATGCCCTGACAAAGCTGAGATGCATTTTATCATTAATGGTGAGGATCAAGGTGTATGTGGAAAGGATATCCCTTATAAAGCTGGTCCTTTGCGTGCAGTGGTGGATGTCTATGGTACTACAAAACAAGTTCGAATAGTTCAGTTATACGGAGGTGAGTGTTCACATTATATTGTATTGTTTGCAATCAGTTTCAACATAAATTTTATTATTTCAGTATCGACACTGCAGAGTGCATGCCGTGATGCTATATTGCAGTATACTAAGAGGAATGCAGTCAATTTACTCCCTTTACCAAAACTATTGAAAGAATATCTCTTGTATCAATCATAGTGAAAACTGATTCATTCCATTTGTATACACGCTCTTTTATACACTGTGAAATTTTCGTTTAGTTTTCTTTCTCTCATTATCCAGTACAATTTGGTATACATGCATAATATATATACTTATTTCTATAATAAGAATAGAAAAAATTGTGTACTTCAACAAGAAAGATTTTCTTTCATATGTGGAGGTATTCTATTATGAAAATAGTCGACATAGTCGTAATATATTATTACTTCTTCTTTTGTGGCTTAATTGTTCTCTAAATGATCCTTCTCAAAAGAAAATATTGAATTAATGTGTAAATAATGTAACGAAATGTTAATTGCTGCAGGAACGAAAAATTCTGTGAGATTGTAATGAACATTTAGTTGTAAATATTATTGTGTAAAATTTGTTTAATATCTATTTTTTGATTACTCATTTGTTTTTCTAATCTATTGCGATTCGTTTATTACAAAATACTACAAAATTTAAGTTGCTATTTAAATTGTTGCCGAAGCAACGAGAATTAATGATATTAATATATAAAATATCTCCAAAGCAATGTTTAATAAAATAAATGTGTATTTATAAAAAAAGAAGAATTATTTCTCATTTTCACTAGTTTATTAATAGTTCCTCATACACACACGCACACATACAAATTATTATACATTTACATGTATGAAGAAATGCACATACACACACTCTTATTTATCTAATATTTATGTGGCCTAAATGGATAATTTGGATCAAATAACGGTGGGTCTTTAACATATTCTGGCTCTTTTGTCCAATAACCCATTAAACCTGCATAAGGTTTATATAATTTAATAAATGTTTGTTTTCTTTCTCTCAAATAAGAAAAGCATTAATTGTACATATTTACCAGCACTCTGAGCTTTTAGAATTTCTTCTTCTACTCTCTTTTGTTTATATTCACATAATCCAGTGATGTGTCTTCCATATATTCTGCCTGTGAAGCGACTTTGAAACTGTGAAAGTAACCTTACATTTTTATAATCTGGTTCTATATCCAATTTACATAGAAGACACTGACGCTTTTCCTTTATGTAAGGGTTTTCAATATTTATGGGCTACAAAATAAATAGAAAACAATGTATAAACATGTATTATGTTTTACAAGCCACATGTATGATTTGTATGAAGATATACCTTATCTTTTTCTATCAAAGCAAGATTATCGAGTAAGCTTTCACTTGTGGTTTGTAAACGCGATGTGTAAACTTTGGTGATAGAAGAGATTGTTTTACTTCTTTTTAATGCAATAGAAAACATTTTGAGATTGATTACAAAAAAAAAAACAAACAATCAGCACGAGTCGAGTACGGTTAAATGCTACCCAATGCCACCATAACCATAAATTAGCTCGCTTTAGGCCAGCGCTATGACCACAATGGCGCATATAGGCAACTACATAGTACATACATGTCCACAAGCGGTTTATCGATGAATGTACACATGTCTATGGTTCTTTTCAGTGCTATGTCCGCAGCGTGGTATTTGACATCTCAGATTCAAATGAAACAATGTTAATTTGGCAAGAAAGCAGATGCATTAAAAAAAAATATTATACACAAAATTAATAATATTTATTTATTAAAAATCGAGAGTACGGGCCTCCTTGAGAATCCAATAAAAAACCAGTCATTCGAAACTAACTTCTAAAGAAAGATTACTATAATACATAACTACAACTAAAAGCACAGTCAAATCCCTCTATTCTTGACAAGTTCAGGACCAGACTTCCTCTATATTCTTGCTCTTTTTTTTTTTAATACACTCAATAGAAAATAACGAGATCAAAGGAGAAAATTTGTCAGGAATACATAGGGAGAGCAAGAATACACAAGAAGAAAGAAATTTGATTATAATGCATTTATAATTCATAATCATCAGGATGATACAATTCACTAAGCAATCTGTATATGTAAGATGGTGCATTTCCACCCCTAAAAATAAGATAAAAACATTGTTAATTTGAAGTATGTTATGTTTGTAATTATAATGCAATTGCGATATATCAATCTTACGTGTTGGAAATAAATAATGTGACCAGATCTGGCGGGACATAATCAAACACAGGATTATACACATGTATCTTCTCTAACAATGATGCATTGGTACTGTCAATCACACCCTGCAGTGGTGAAATATGTTGATTGAAGTCATCCTGCTTATATGAACAATGATACAGGGGCGAGAGTTTATAAAGAGGCAACAGGACCATCACTGGAACTGAATAATGTTTTGCGGCTTGGGCGACAATGTGAGCTCCCGAAATTGCTCTGAGTCCACCATTTGCCATTACGGTATGCGTTCCGATG
This sequence comes from Pseudomyrmex concolor, assembly GCA_014839585.1. Lineage (NCBI taxonomy): Eukaryota > Metazoa > Arthropoda > Insecta > Hymenoptera > Formicidae > Pseudomyrmex > Pseudomyrmex concolor. The sequence continues at coordinate 49,927 of QVOB01026069.1, forward strand.
ATGACTTTGTTGACTCGTGACATCATCGCGAAGATCGCTGCGTCTGATATCAGCGTGGTTTTAATCTTCGCATTAGCTAGATTCACTGCCATTTCTTGACCCTGTAACAAGTGATGTACTTTTCTGTGTATACTTTGTAATAGAGAGTAGAAGTCTTGCACATGTGATGTATACTTACACTCAAAAATGGCCCACCTTCGGCCACTATAACATCAAAAGCTCTTGAAGCAGCAGCCTTTTTGAAGAATTCTTCTACTAACTTGGACTTTCCTATAGTCATGATAATTTCGTTTGAATGTATGTGTTCAGAAGCTTGTTGAGTAATGTTTTCTGAGCTGCAAATATATAAAACAGTTTCTTATATGTGTACATGTAATATTATACATTTAATTATAATTTTTCACACATATATTCACAATTTACTAAAATGCTCAATGAATATACATTTAAACATAACAGATATATATCGAATTTATTATTGATTTTCTTTCATTAAAATATACTTTATTTATATTATATAAATATGACTAACCAAGTTTCCAATTCCGTTTCAAATTCAATAATATGTTCTACAAGAGCAGATTTAAGAGAAGGCACTGACTTATTGAAGTCCATCTGTTGATCACCCTCAGCTGTGAGAATTTTATGCAACGACTCCTTAGGATCCTTTTCCTCAGTTTTATTCTTTAATTCTGAAACATACTCTTCCCTGATGATTTGAAGTATTCTTCTTACCATGTTTCCAATGCAAGCTTCAAGAGGAAGTGTTTCAATCAAATATTTTCCATTCAATCTGATGTTATCAATTAAATTTCTGCCAAAGTCAAATTTAAAATGTAATCATTCTCTTAGGTAAAGAGAAAAAAATTGATACATGTCATAATTCATATTTATTGCAACAGATAAAAAAAAAAGAATCATACTTTGCTGTGTTCCATTCAGTATTGCTGATTAATTCCTTGAATAAAGAAATAGTAGCTACTACAATATTGTGAGCACCTTTTATTTCTCTAAAATATAAAACCATGTGTGTTTAATATTTTAGGTTAGATAACATTTTTATAAGTATATAGATAATATTTTCTTACTCATGCTGAATATTATTTGCCAATTTTAGCACATTTGAGTTAATGTTTTCTGGTGTTAAATTAACCATATTGTGTTGTCTTGTATTATGATATCTCTTCAAATATATGAAATATTTTTTTCATAAGCACTAGATCTACACGTCTCACGACAGTTGTATAAAATGCAAACACGTGCTTAAACATGTATAAATTTTCAATCTACAACTTGTCAGTAGCAACTTACAAGGTCTGTTCTTTTTACTTGACATTAATTTGTTTTGAAATGGCTCTCGCGTAATTAAAAACGACGTGATAGCCAATCAATACGCTGCTTTTTCATAATATATTATCGCGTCCTGTCTATAATAGCTCTAAAAGTAAGAGCCAATCACGTGTTCCGCTGTATGCAGCGATCACTTCTGATTGTGTTCCAAAATTTGCTTGTCAGTAATGGTTGTGTTCTGTTAGAAACGCAACCTTTAAAAGTTGTCTTATGTTTGCTATCCTGATCAGATTCTCTAATAGTGACAAATCAAGTGGTGTAGTTGGTTGTGCTGCAGGCTAACCTTTCGAAGAAGCGAAGTAGCAAATTTGCGAGCGTAACAGCGTTTGGGTATTGCATTCATTTCGAGCTTTTTTGCTCTCACAATTTGCTTGCTTTTTTCGACAAAAAGATAGCATATAGAAAATTGCATCAGTGGTAAATATACCGTCAGAAAAACCGCGACGTCTCTATCGTATTTTTGATTGTGAAGCAAACCTGGCCATCACTTTTCACACAAGTCGTCGCATCATTGTAACTGCTTGTTATGTGGTGGTGAACATCGACAGGGGGTGAGTGTGTTAGTTCTCTTTTCATACTATTTTTCACTTGTAAAATGATTTGTTTTCTACATCTTATTCTCACGAGAAGTGAGATATGGTTACAAGAAATTCATTTATACTATTCTTCCTCTTTCTCTTCCCTTCCCCCTCCTTTTCTTAGTGTCCGTCATTCTCTCTCTTTCTCTCTGCCCTCTTTCTTTTTCTTTCAATGAATATGAGTCGTATATCACAAGTTGTAACGGAACTTCCGTTGATTTCAGTTGGCGATTACCTATGTCTTATTCAGAATTTCATTTCTTTGGTATTTAAATTTGGTATTTACTTTAGTAAAATGTCTTTACCTTGAATATGTTGCTATTGTTTATCTTATTTTTATACTGCACATAGTAATCTTTTAGTTAGAAAAAGTCTGGATAAATAATGTATAATGTTCAAATTGTTTTCTCCTGTTTAAGTATAGGTGGTGATGTTTTTGTTGTACACACAATGAATATACTTTTCAGATAGGATTATATTATTTAATATTTGTATTTACAGAAAACTTGTAGAAAGCAATAGTAACAGTGACGCTCACACGACAAGCGTTTAGAAACAGAATGTCTGGACATAGAGGTGGAGGAGCTGGAGGTCATCAAAATGGTCCTCCTGGCCTCAAGCAGATTGATTTAGATCAAATTTGGGGAGATTTACGAGAGGGTATAGAACAAGTTTATAACAGGCAGTGTATGTCAAAACCAAGATATATAGAACTTTACACGTATCCTTTTTTACTATATTTTTATCTTTTTTTTGTTTTGAAAAAAAAGCAACATTTTATCTCATGTTTTCCTTACACAATTTCTATAGACATGTATATAATTATTGTACAAGTGTCCATCAACAAATGTCTAGGACAAGTACTAAAAAAAAAGGACATGTTCAGCAAGGAGGTGCACAATTAGTAGGATTGGAACTTTACAAACGCTTGCGAGACTTTCTTAGGAATTATCTTATTAGTTTATTAAAAGTAAAGAAAAAAAACTTGTGCTTTTGACCAGAATAGAGTAAAAACAATCTTGTAATATATAACAAATTCTCATTGCACACAGCATGGCATTGATTTGATGGATGAAGATGTGCTACAATTCTATACAAGACAATGGGAAGAGTATCAGTTCAGCAGCAAAGTGTTAAATGGTGTATGTGCCTATCTTAATCGTCATTGGGTGCGTAGAGAGTGTGAGGAAGGTCGAAAGGGAATCTATGAAATTTATCAATTAGCTCTGGTTACTTGGCGAGATAATTTGTTTAAGCATTTAAACAAACAGGTAAAAGAAATAATCTTTGTGTAGATATATGTATGCTTACAAGAGGCAAGTGCATGTTTATTTTTTTGTGTATGTGTGTGTGTGTATGTAAAACAAATGTTTACGAGTAGTTATCATTATAAACATTTGTCAATATTGAAAATCATTAATTTTTTGATGTTTGGATTTTTGATAACAAAATAATTTGAAGAATTGAAACATTGTCATTAGTGATAAGATGTTAAATGTATTGTGTATTTTTTTAGGTTACCAATGCGGTGCTAAAATTAATCGAACGAGAACGTAATGGTGAAACAATAAACACTCGATTAGTCAGTGGTGTTATTAATTGTTATGTAGAACTGGGTTTAAATGAAGAAGATCCAGGTGCTAAAGGTCAAAATTTGACAGTATATAAGGATCATTTTGAGAACTCATTTCTAGAAGATACAGAACGATTTTACACCCGTGAAAGTTCAGATTTTCTTAGACAAAATCCTGTTACGGAGTATATGAAAAAGGTAAAGAAACATACCAAATGGGATCTCTCCAGCAAACACAAAAGAATTATGTCAGCAGATTTGCGGCATAATCACGCACTCACAAAAAATGTGTCTTCAGGTATGTGTTAGCAGAGTTAACTGATATTTGACGACACATACCAAATTGCCGATAAAACGAATGAATTTTTCAAAACAATTTCTTTTTTTTATTTCGACAGATATACTCGGTTTTTGTTGCCATTCTGTCAACATTGCATTTGACAGATAATCTGCTGACAATTATACTGCCAATCTATTGTTTTTTGATCAAATCTGACATTTTGTTGAGCTTTTTATCTTTTCTTCTTGATTGTTTTTTGTGAATAATTCAGGCGGAACAAAGATTGTTGGAAGAACAAAAGCGTGTGCGAGTTTATTTGCATCAAACGACTCTCGAGCGCCTAGCAAAAACCTGTGAGAGAGTACTTATCGAGAAACACTTGGATATATTTCATTCCGAGTTCCAGAATCTGTTGGATGCCGATAAAAATACAGATTTGGGCAGAATGTATCAACTAGTAGCGAGAATACCAAATGGCCTTGGAGAGTTAAGAAATCTCTTGGAAAGTCACATTGCTAACCAGGGGCTTGCAGCCATAGATAAATGCGGCGACTCTGCAGCTAATGTACGTGTGTTCTCTTTTTCTCTCTTTCAGTTATCATCTATCACGTATCTGCCTCTTTTTCTATTGAATAATCATTGCAATTTTACTATAACGCTTTAGTACTAGTTGCGTTCAACAATGATAGCGGCTTCGTAGCAGCTCTGGATAAAGCTTGTGGACGATTCATCAATAGTAATTCAGTTACGAGAGCAGCAAACAGTAGCAGTAAATCACCAGAATTATTAGCTAAATATTGCGATTTATTGCTGAAAAAGAGCAGTAAAAATCCGGAAGAAGCAGAACTCGAAGATACTCTTAATCAAGTTGTAAGTGTTGCTGTATATTTCCAGGTTTTTTTTCCAAGTTTACAAGTATTCTCAAATTGAAAAAAAACCTGTCTAATTATTGTTATAGTTTCATTTTTTCTATGCGCAGATGGTAGTATTTAAATACATCGAGGATAAAGACGTATTCCAGAAATTCTATAGTAAGATGTTAGCCAAACGATTGGTGCAACACATGTCTGCTAGTGACGACGCAGAGGCTTCTATGATCTCTAAGCTAAAACAAGCATGTGGATTTGAATATACTTCCAAATTACAACGTATGTTTCAGGTAAACTGTAACATGTCATTTGTTTGCACTAGTTAGAAATTAATTTATTAATGTACACGATCTTTCTGTGCTATAAAGAACTATCAGTGTAATCGTAACGGTTCGTTTGTAGGATATCGGTGTATCAAAAGATCTAAATGAACAATTCAGAAGACATTTGACAAATTCGGCTGAACCTTTGGACATAGACTTCAGTATACAAGTATTATCTTCTGGTTCATGGCCTTTTCAACAATCGTTCACATTCTCGTTGCCAACGGAGGTAAAATATATCAACATAATATATTAATAATTTAATATATAATATAATAATTTTGATCTTATTTGAAGTAAGTAAATAACTTCAAAAATATTGAATTCAACTATTTGAGAAGTAAATTGTAATGGAAGCTGATCACACACAACGATTAGTGTGTCAAAATTTATTTTCATTAATTACTACAACTTGCGCAAGCACACACGATACATTTCAATCTTTAGAGTTTTAATCTTTAAAAAAAAAAAAAAAAAAAAAAAAAAAAATAGTGTGTAAATCATAAGTACGGCTTGACTAACAAACTTTGATAGATACAGCGAATTCGGTAGCCTGCATTGAGGACTTTTTCCATTGAAAGTCGCACTCAATGCGCACTAGTGCAGGCTACCGAATTTGCTGATAGATAAATGATGATATAATCTAGTTTTGGTATTAATATAGAAGAAATTTTACCACGCTATTACATGTAATTATTAGCTTCCATTAGTTATTTCGATTTAAATCTTCTTTTTTTTTTTTTTTATAGTTTACTTATCGATAATTTTAATTTTTGCAGTTAGAAAGATCTGTACATAGGTTCACCACATTCTATAGTTCGCAACACAGCGGCAGAAAGTTAAATTGGCTATATAATATGTCTAAAGGCGAGCTACATACAAACTGCTTTAAGAACAGATATACATTACAAGCGTCAACTTTTCAAATGGCAGTTTTGTTAGCATACAATGGATCTACGTCATGGACAATACAACAATTACAATATGCTACACAAATTAAAATGGATTTTTTACTACAGGTAATGGAAATTATATTGTATTAGAAATTCCTTGCATCTCAGAATGATGATCTTTCAAAGGTAAGGAGCATTTTATTTAAACTTTATGGCCGTGTGAGTGCAGGTATACTCTGCATAAAAGTGACAAAAGCAAAATATGAAAATACTAAAATTTATTCTTTGCCGCAGGTCATTCAAATACTTCTGAAAGCTAAGCTTTTAACTGCAAATAGCGACGATATAGCTGAACTGACGCCATTATCAACCGTAGAACTTTTTACGGGATATAAAAAGTATGTACTTTTTTCACACATATAATGCGCACACATTTATTAAAAATATAGTATTTGATAAAAAAAACGTTTATTACAAATATAGCATTTGATCAAAATATTGATTTCCATTTAATAGCAAAAAATTAAGAGTAAATATCAATATACCTATGAAAACGGAATTAAAAGTTGAACAAGAAACTACACACAAACACATAGAAGAAGATAGAAAACTTTTAATTCAGGCAGCAATTGTTAGAATTATGAAAATGCGGAAAGTATTGAAGCACCAACAATTAGTGGCCGAAGTATTAAACCAATTAAGTTCTAGATTCAAACCAAGAGTACATGTTATCAAGGTAAGAAAACAAATTTTGTTTAAATAATAATATCGTACACTCTAGTTATAGTAGATCTCGCTTTTTTGTTTTTTTTTTAGTTTTGAAATTGGTGTTATTGTGGATGTTCCCTGTGTCCATTTCTGGACATAAATTTATTAACTAACTCTATTATTTACACAAACTCTTATTATTACATTAAAAAAATTTTAAATAAAGTTTTTTTTTTAATAAAAAGTTCTTTTTTCGATTTGTATTTAAAATATCTAAATTTTTTACATGTGATATTGATTCTTTTTCTTTCAGAAATGTATAGATATTTTAATTGAAAAAGAATATTTGGAACGCACAGAGGGGCAAAAGGACACTTACAGCTACTTGGCATGATCAGTCGATTTAGGACAACGATACAACACTCATGTATGCAAAAATAAGATAACCTTACATTGCATTATACGTATCACAATATTTATTTAAGAATTTTCAATGTATAATTCTCCATATATTTTTATTCTGTACATGTATGGATGCCTTTGTATCTTGTTGTCTTTCTGGTCGCATTTATAGACTGGCTTTACACACACACTTAATGACAATTTTATTAACATCTTGATATATTATTTCTTTTATATATATACAGTAGTAGTGATCACGAGATTGTCTTATCGAGACCGATCGTGCTCGCGGTATTTGCTATCGTTTAAGAGACATTAAAACAACTGAGGAATTAAATTTTACTGTTTGTTAGAGTCAAAAGTGTAATCGGAGTAAGGATCATCTTCCAGTGGAGTTGACCAATAATGATAAGCCAATCTCGTAGACAAAAATTAGGACAACTTCGCGACCACTATTGTGTGAGTGTATGTGTATGTATGCCTCTCTGTGTATGTGTGTGTGTGTGTGTGTGTGTGTGTGTGAGTATATACTTGAGATATTAATAAGATTATTTCATACAATATATTATTAAGAATCGAATGTGTGCTAAATGTGTTACTGCCTGTGCTAGTTCTCATATGAAATATATTGCTTCAGCATCTCAAAGCCATGGCACATATAAAAAAAACCTTAAGCAGTAGTAAGCAAATTAACCAATTACAGGTCAGTATTATCGCTAACATACTTTAATGCTGACTTGTCATTGATTAGTGTATAAATTATTTGCCATAGGCTTTGCAGACTGTGTGACACAGGATTTTCAATTATATATCTATAGAAGATTAATATACATGTATAATATATATATATATATATGTATATATATTACATAACACATTTTAAAAAGCTTTTGTTTTTTATTTTATAAGTTGCTAAGTTTAAATTAATATAATTTGACTTTATAATTTAGAATATCAAAATTCTCGGCTACTTCTTGGTAACTAATATTGCTTTTATGACGTCAGAGCATCGTATGTGAAAAAAGTAAAAGCCACTTACTTTTCACTGTGTCCATTATGTGTTTTATCAAAAATATCATTGTAAATTATATAAAAACAAAGCTGCGTGTATGTGTGTACATATACACTTTATATCAAAATATGACATTTAACAGGAAACACATCATTGTAACAAATTGTTATGCAAGCACATGGATAGTAATACATTTTAGCAGAAGAAACATTTGGAGTTAGAAAATTTTATGTCAATAAAATGCAACATTCTTTATTACATTGAAAATTCTACAAGTTTACTTTTATTTTAATAAGATATAATTTCATCGTAAATTGTATCTTAAAGTAGGATGTTATGTATATTTGTGAAATTAGAATACAAAAAATTTGAATAATACTTCTTCAAAAGGACACTTTATAAACGTTAATTAACAATTTATATAAACCCAAATTCTTTTAAATTCAAGAATGTTGAAAATTTTGAATGTGCAGAATGTCTTAAAAACAAGTAATCAATTATTCTTGAATTATGGATAGTATCACGCACAGGGTCTGAGAAATAACAGCGAATCATGATTAAACTTTTGGATTTAGATGTTTATAACATTTTTATTAAATCAGAGTGTTAAAATATTTGGTATTTCGAGTGCAATAGAAAGATAGCACATGTGTGTTGTGTATGAGGTGATTAAAAAGAAGGAGAGTTAAGCAATGGTTAAAAGAATGTAAAATTCACTTCATTTACTTATTAATTGTAAGTTTCAAGTCTTGAAACTCAAGTTTGTGGCACATGATGTATTTTTTTTTCGTACAAGATCGCATGCGAGCTCCAGAATTGTCCAATTATTGATTTGGAAATCAAAGAATTGTTAAATGTGCATACGATTTGCATATACGAAAAGAAGCATCGTGTGCTATAGGCTTTGATTGTATATAAAAACGAAGGACATCTTCAAGACATTTGAAATATATATCACAGTCATAGAATATTCTGCTATTAATGACATTTTATCATCGCATATTGTCAGTGATAAAAAAAAAACAAGCTAAATTGTAATTAATGGCATTATTAACTGGCTTGCCCACCCAGGGTAAGTACCAATATCTATAGTTGCAAAAACATATAACTTGATGTATTTTATTAAAAAAAGAGTTGTACCTATCTTTTCTTCCTCTTTTCCTTCCCTCTTTCTCCCCCCTCTCTTCTATCTTTCTCTTTGTGAGAAGTTTTTGAATCACGAAACCACTATAATATTATTCAACTTGGGTTGTGCAGATACGGATATTAGGCTCTATCAGTCTATATCCATATACTTGTGATATGATATATTCTCGCTTTTATTCAATATCTTTATTACGCAAACGACTGGTTACAACAAATTTCACGAAAATAAGTTGTTTGTTTTTGTAAGAGTTTAGACATGTATATTATACTCTTGTATATGTATTATGATACATTAACTAGGCTAAGATTAAATTTCTTTATTGCAGAATAAACAATTTATGATCATTCATATATCATTCAATATATATATCATATAGTGCGTGTATATATACACACGCGCACTATACGATACATATGTATATATCTTTATTTTAAATTCGCATATAGCTTAACATTTCGATGTATCGCGATTGTAAAAACAAATGATGAATATATTTATACCTACATTAGTATACAGTGAATTTTGATGCTTTGACTTTCTATATTTAAGGTCTGTTGTGTGTAGAGTGTTGTTTCTTGCACGAAAAACATGAGTTATGTAAATAAACTGAGCAAAAACATTTAAAATTATGAAAAATATATAGCAGAGTTCCTCTTGATTTAAGTTTTTAAGTGAAGTTAATTTTATGTCTTACCAGCTACATATGTGAACAGCAGTAAGAAAGATTTGACACAATAAATGTTTTACATACAATATATCAGACCTGCTGTGGCTTCCATGCCAATAATTTTGTGAAATCTTCTTTCATTAGACAGATTTGTCCACTTGTTAGTAAAAATACCTGTTTTAAAGAGTTGTAAAGTGACGTTAAAATATAAGTTGCATTAAAAGATACTTGAAATTAGAAAGAGTTTGTGAGACAAAGTACACACATTTTGTTTTTTCAAATTGTCTAGAAGTAACATTTGCTTTTTAAGTACTTGCACTAATTCTGATCGCTCCTTTTCCAAATTTTTTATAGTGAGCTTTTTGTCTTCTTGCAATATCCTAATTTGATTTCTTAATTCCTATATATGTATAAATGTATGTAAATATATACATAATATATGCATGTACATATAGTAAAATTATAAATTTATATATTGCTTTACTTAGTTATTATACCTTCTCTTCTATCTGATTATACTTTAATATGTTTTTAAACTTCATATTATTTTCTATAGATCTATTTAATTTAATTTCATAATTGACCACTTGTTGATTTAAACTTTGTACTTTTTTGTTAAGTCCTTCTAAATCCTAAAGAATTTTTGACATTTATAACAACACAAATTTTTACTTTTTAAAACAAACATAATAGAATAAAATATGAATACCTTTTTTAAGGTAGTATTTTCATTGTTCAATGCTTGATAGTTTAATAAAGTATCAGAATTTATATTTTCTAGCTTGGCGATTGTATCATTTAATGTCTCTATCTGATTGTGTAATTTTACTTGAATATCACCATGTTTCTTATTTTCTATTTCTAATTCTTTAGAGTATTCATACTGTAAACACAATTATTTAATTTATTTTTTTGTTTTCTATAAAACTATTTGTCACTAACAGTTATATTTCTTATACTCTACTTACTCTCACATTTTTTCTTTTTTCTCTACTGGTGCAAATATTTGTGTGCACTAAATAATTATGTGCAGTTGTAATAAGAAATAAAAAAATCAAGAATTACCATTTTATTATATTCAAGTTGCAATGTTTGCAACTCTTTATACAATATATCTATCTTGCTTTGGAACAAAGCAATAATAGCTTTATTTCCTTTATCTTTCTTTTCTAAATTCTCAATTGCATTATCTATTTCAACAGGTTTACTTAATGACGTTCTTAATTGCTCCACTCTTACATTCTCTGCTTGACTCCTTGTCACTTTTATCACAGAATCTGATTGCAATTGGTTCATACCACTAAGCAAATTATTGCTGGTATAAGTATGTATAATTGAATCAATTTCCTTCATCACATCGCGTGTCTTATATTGAAGCTCACGATTTAATTTGCGAAATTCATTTTCTTTAACTGTTAAATCATCAGACATCTTTAAAACATACGTATAACAGGTAAAACTTTATAGTAAATGGTTGTAATCTCGAAAAATCCAATAAAATTATATTGATTTGACACGTTTATTGTATGTACAATGCGTAAAACCTTTACGAACCCAAAAGTATCGTTTGTTGACAATCTCACTGTAGGTAAAAGGAAGAGAGGGAGAGAGGAGGACCGACTATGCTGCCACCTAAGACATGAACTGCCTCCGAACTGAATTTCCGGCTTCCGGAGCCAAAAAATACTGCAAGTTTGGACTTTGGACTTGGACCCTCTGGTATACAGAATGTCAACAAACTCAGACTCAGGTTAAAGACATATATTTAAAAATTCTAATAAACTTTCGTTGAAATAAAGAAATACGTTTATAACACTATGAGCGAAGCGAGTAATTTGAGTGACAGTGAAACGTTCGATAAACATGATGCTGATTTTAACATGGACGATTATCGCCATGAAATTGACAGTGATGATTCTTTCACTGAATTATCAGAAAGTAACATTAACGTAAGTACACTTTGCAATATTGTTTTATTACATATATGAGAATATTTTACATAAAATCTTACTGTATTATCTATTGTAGACAGAGAAAAATAATTTAGAAGACAACAAATATTTAGGTCCGATAATTGGCGGACACAGATTTGATAGAAAACTAGTTTGTGTTAAATATCCAGGAAATGTAATTAATGTAGATAAAGCTATTGAAACATTGGGTGGTGTTACTTCAATTTCTACGGTATAATGCAATTGAAATACATTGGCCTGCATTCTCATCTGACTTTTATTATGATAAATGCATTAATTTATTTCTAACAATCAATATATGTAGAAGTATATGTTTAAATCCATGTTTATAGTAATATTTTTATTAATAAAAGTAAAATGAAAATACAGGTCATTATGTTTAATTATAAATTTGTGTTTACATTTTGCTTATATATACATCTTATTTAACAGACTGTAGATGCTCCTAATAGAAGATTAGAATTACGGTTCAGACCTGATGACTGTTATAGCAAACCTGCTTGTGGTGATAGACAGAGCACTATTGGATTTTTACTCAAAGTTAGATTTAAAAAAAGAACAACGTGCAACACTAAGTCAAAAACTAGAAAAACAAAATCTGTAGATACTACAGATTTAAAACCTACTACATCCTGCATTATTTGCAGCACAAAAGATCTTGACACTTCTTCATTAAAGGATGCTAGCATTAACAGTCAGATCCACATACAAGAATGCATTAATAGTTTTGTGAATTGTAATATTGTTAAAGATAAAGAAAACAGTTATGCCACAACTAATACCAAACTTATATGTGATTCATGCAAAGATATAACAAGAAGGAAAACAAGCTTATTGCCTCTTAGTATCAGTGAAAAATATGATAATTTATCCCAAGATATAAATTATGACTTGCCAAATTTGAAAATATTGGGAAAAGTTGATATTATTTTTAAATTTAACAGTACGTTCCTCATTATAAAAATTATATTTTACGTATTCATTTATTTATATATTTTGTTCTATTTTATATTAATGTTTTTTCTCTTTTCAGATTTGTGCGATTTTCAATACGTACCAATGACACAAAACAAAAAAAATCCACAAAAATTGGAATGTATATATAGCTTAATTTATCCAACAGGAATTCCTTCTTATTCTTGGTTAAAAACTGATGTACCTTATTTTTTACCACCAGCTGCATTCACCAGAATGGATACTGTGCAGCAATATATACCAAAACCTGAAATAAATTCTGATTTGGAGAATATAATAGGAAAAAACAAGAGGTGTTCTGCAGGTTTTCCTAATTATATATACTTTTCAACACCAGAAGTACCTACTACATCACCAAAAGGAATAGAGACAGCAATGAAAGTAAAACTTCTTCAAAATTCACACTTAAACAAAGTGCATCAATTATTTGAAGAACGTCCAATCTGGTCTAAAAACGCTATTATGTACAAAACACAATTTTCATCCGATCAATTGAAGATATTATTACCATCAGTAGCGTATTATTTTATGACTGGACCGTGGCGAATAATGTGGGTAAAATTGGGTTACGATCCGAGAAAAGACGTTAATGCGAGAAAATATCAAACACTGGATTATAGATTAAAAGCTATGCGTGAGTTATGTTATATACTTTTAAGTGTTTCTGTTACATGTGTTTCTCCGACTCTCAGACAAGATATATGAAACTGATTATATAATTTTTCTTTTTTTTAGATGGATTAGGTTCAACTGTCAAATGTAAACGAAATTATTTACAATATACTTTACCGTATAAATCGTCGCCTATTACAAAAAAAGCTGGAATACCTGTTAATACTTTGAGTCAAGCACAAACACCAAAAAAAGACCGATATCGGGATGAAAACGTGTATATCTACCGAGAAGGCACAGTACCTCCTTCTCGGCAAATGTTTTATCAGGTTTGTTATCTTTTGTTTCATAAAGTGGTGATCTATGTGTGTGATGCATAGAAAAAAATACTGTAAAAGATGTACATAAGAATTAAAAATTCTTATCATATTTATACATTAATTTTGTTATTAGTATTGTGATGTTCTAGTAGGAGAGATACAAAATATGTTAGCAAAATTGCCTGATCCCTTGCCTGGTATAAGATGTCACGAAAAAAGAGGATGGCTGCCAACTGGTTTTGATGTACAATGCCGAGAAATTTTGAACAAACAAGTACGCGCTGTACTTAGAAAGAAGATGAACATTCCTGAGGATCGTACGTATCTAATCTACCTATTCTATAAATTACGTAAAACATTATAGAAGTAGAAATAAAATATTTTTATTTTTTTTTACAGATCCAACGTCACTTCCACGGAAACGGAAATGTGGCATTAAGTTAAAAATCAATACAACAATTAGGACAAAACAGAACAAACTAACGAATTCTACAAAGGTTCAGTCAAACGTTTCCTCTACTCAACAGTCAAAACCTGAATGTAATTAGCAAAGATGATTGTAACTTAACCAAATAAAAATTTTAATATTTAAAAAGTATTACTACATGTATAATATAAAAATAGTCTGAGTACATATTTTTAAATTTCGATTTTGTGGAAATCGGATTTTTTTAAACAAATTTACATATATATATATATATATACACACACAAAGAGGGAGCAAGAAGATGAAGAGCAAAATATGTATTAACCTTTACATATGAGTCTATAAGATATATATATATCTTATAGACTCGTAAATTAATTTATGCAAGTAATCACTGTTTAGGTACATGATCACAATCGCTTTAGATGTCGAAGAAAATGGCCAGATAAAATAACTTCTTAATTAAAGATGCGCCAATACTTCGACGGCAGCTATGGGTGGCGTTTGATCACCACTAAGAATAACCGGCTCGGATTCAGTTTGAACAATTCTGACAAGATTTGCATCCTTCTTCGAGGGTACTAGAGTGACGGTATTCGGTGTAATATTCGACTCGGCACAATAACTTGGTGGTCGACTCTCTCTTGCTCTGCTAGCGGCTATGATACTCCCTGTATTAGATCTATAAGTTGGTGGCGGTGATGATGTAGGCTGTAATCGATCCAATAACAACAACCGAAGTCTATACTCCTGCATACTAGCCTGTGATAAAATATAGTTTATATATAAATAGTTATATATATGAAGTTTTATATACATATATATGTATATAAATTTTTATAAGATATAGATAAAATACATATATATAATAAGATATAGAGAATAACAAATAAATAAGATTTTTAGATTAAAGTATCGTTTTAGATATAAAACTGACCTGATAACTCGGTGGTGGTGTTCTAAACTGGAATTCCGGATAGATCATAGCGGCATACGGATGTACTGGTCTAGCAGGAGGTATTCTGCCAGAAATACTTGCAAAACCAAATAAACTACCACAGTAGTTTTGGTTAGTAAATCGCCATGCCACTGCGCTTACAAACACTAAAAGTATTCCTATACCTAAATTAAAAAACACAGCAGAATAAGTCTACGTATTATTATCATTCTTATTGTTATTATTATAAGCTTACAGATAGAATATTTAAAATAATTAAAATATAGAAAAACTCAACAAACTCTCTACATTTTTTCTAAATAAAAATTGACATCTGTCTAGTTTTTTATTTATTTATGATTACATCGTTTCTTCGAGATCTTACATCTCTGCAGATATAAGTTACGACATCTATCTCTGTAGGTTACAGAGCGTTCTCCTATTGTGAGACATTCTGAACAGGTCGCAGGTTACATGTTCACGTTTAGAAAGTAACTTGCGAGCTCAAGTTTTCTCTCGTCCCTCCTCTCTCTTTCTCAATTCTACCGTGTACTTGGGCGTTGTGACACTCTATTCTTAACTGTGAGGGAGTGAGTGAGTGAGTGAGTGAGTGAGTGAGTGAGTGAATGAGTGAGCGTGCGTTTGTGTGAGTGAGAGAAAGAGAGAGATAGATTTAATTTTTTTAACACAACTTTTTTTGGTAAAATATGTTCTCTGATATAAAATAGTAATTTTACATTGTGTAATTTTGAAGTGTTTATTTCCGAATTTAATTCAAATTTCCATGTGTATTAATTTACACATTTCCATATGTATTAATTTACACAAGGAAAAGAAACATATATATAATAAATAATTGCACGTACATCCGGCATATTGGCTTATATCAATCTTAATACTTAGTTGTTCAATTTTGATATCTTAATTTTTTGAATAAACAAACTAAATGTGTATGTTACCGGTCATGAATATTCCCACGAGGTGATCACGACCGGAGGATTTAAGAGCGCCAAGAAGAGTGCCTGCACCGGCACAAACGAGACCTATGAATCCTACACCTAGTATAGACCAACGTACTGATGGAGAACCCAAACCGCAGCACTGTTTTGGCACTGTGTTCCTACAGCACAAGGCGTTGTAAGATAATGTCTAATTGAGTTATGTTTTGCAGAGTACACGTTTGAATTAATGGCTAAAAGAAAAACAACTCACCTGCCAAAAGCAGAGACACTAGCAGGTACAGGAAACGGTAGTCCAAGACTAAGACCTCTAAGACCCAAATGCGGGGGCGGTGGATGAAGAAAGCCTCTAGGGGGTGGCACTAAAGGCACTCCTAATGCAGTCGAAGCTGTTTGACAACCTGGCACAGCTCCGGGATATGTTGATGGTAAGGAACAGGATCTTAAAGCACGACGATACTGTCTGCGTACTCGCCGCTCCCGTCTACGCATATCTCGGATACCAACTTCTTCAATCTGATTTATCGATCTATTCGCGTCAATTGCCAGTTCTGTCTGGGCTTCCGTCGAAGTAAAGCATCGAGTATTGTCTCGTGTTTCCTAAAACACAGAGAAGCTATTGACTTAAAGCAAACATTTCCGAAAGCGCTTTACGTTGTTCGATATACTAACTTAAAACTTCAATCACGTTTTTTCTCCAAACTATATATTTTTCGAATTTATCAAAATTTCTCGAAAACCATTGAATTAATTGTCTTCAAAGGTGCACGTATGTATTATTTATCGTGAGATCATGGAATTTTTTTAAACCACGATTTTTTATTTTACGTTAAAACCGAACAAATTGTTTACCAAAAACTTTAATTATTAATCATATAATAGTTCGTCACTTTTTTAGAAATTATTATTTAAAAACAAAGCTCCAATTGCACGATAACGACATGATGGCAAAATATCATTGAACTTATTTGTTTCAGAAACCATAAGAAATATTAACAACCGCTAAAAAGTATTTTTCCAAAAAGGATATTTTATTTTATAATATTTCAGCTAAATGTTGAAAGTTTTTCTTTTTAATCTGTTGTTTAAAATTGTTCAATTTTTTTTATCCCGACCCTCTCCTCTTTCCCCTGATGTTTTTCCCTTAAGAGGTGACATGTAAAAAAAAAAACGAGAAATAAAACGGTACTTGTATTCGATCTGCGTCGCTCCTCACGTTGTCCACAGCAGCACCATCGACGGCAACGACGCTCACAGGCCTTGGGACATTCGAAGCCTCAGCCATCGTGTATGATCCTTTCTACGGTATACAACAGTATGCAAGACACCTTTCCGTGTGCACCTCACGATGTGATCTTCTCTTCTTGATCTTTCTTTTTCTCTTTTTGAGAACTAGATGTTTCTCATTTTCTTCTTCAATCGCTTCTCTACTATTTTTATACATCCGGCTTCCACATCCATTCACTTTTCCGCTTTTTCTTTCCACGTCTTTTTTTTTCTTGTAATCTCTCTCTTGCAATGTCTCTCTCTTTCACCGTGACAAGAAGATGACCCGTTTTCTTTTATCTTCTGTGATCTACTTGTCTCGTTGACATATATACCATATCTTTCTCTTTTTCACACACGACTTGAAATAAAGATGACAATGTTTCTCTTTCACTTGCACAATTTGTTCTATTCAAATGAGTATCAACGAGACATCCCAGGTAACATCGGTCAAACACATGAGGCGCACACTTGTGAAATTAGAAAATATAAATAAATATTAACGAATCGCGATAGGAAAGCGAGCACATATGGTGATATGTTCACCACCGGTTCTTAAACCGTTCATTTCACTGTCGAATTGCCTTGTCTCACTGAAACTAAGATCCTTCTCCGCAACGAGTGTCCGTCGTTGTTAACGCGCTTTTAATCCTCAGTATTTCGTCGCCGCCGACGCATGAGAACATGGTAACAACAATAGGAGAGTAAGATTCCACACATTACGACATCAATTTCTTACGATGTAATCACACGTTTTCTCGAAGACTCCGCGATACCGTGCGATCTGAAAATGAAAACGCTTTGTTTTTTTTTTTTTTTTTTTTTTTTTGATCGTGTGTATGTGATCCGAGATGTAGGTACTACATTCATTTAATCGGTAGCGTTTAACTTTAGTAAATCGATTCGCTTGAGAGCACACACGGGGGAAAGTACATAGCTTCGTAACTGGAAGTTTGGCCTTTCTCGAGTCATTGCTTTATTATCGATTCCTTCGTTTTTCCGTCTACATTAATTGTTCATCCACACCTAAAACGAAACCTAATGCTTCCGACGAGAGTAACTACCGACAGATTCGAGTGGTGGTCTTGACAACAAAATGCACATTACCTTTGTCCATTCATCTTCTGCCCTACAAAAAAAATTACATCATTTACAGTTTTTCACGTATAATTATTATCACCTCCTGTAACATTATTAACATAAACTCTCTGTATATATTTTGTATATTTGCATCTTTTAATATTTTTGTTCATTATTTATTTCTAACAATTTCTTATGATCAAACAATATATCATAATGATATAAAAACACTGTTATACATAGTATTCAATTTATTTGTTATTAAGAAGTTAAGACACGGTATGTAATTGTCAAAAACTCTAAAAGTTTTTTTATATGTTACCATAGCTTTAACTATCAAAAATATGTTTTAAGTCTAACATAAAAATTCGAAAGAAATGACAAACATGCGTGTAGTAACTTAAATCGTATTTTTCTTGAACAGTATTTTTTTTTAAAGCTGTCTACAATTTGTAATCTTCAAATTTATTATATAGTGTCAATATTTTATTTTTTTTAAATAAGAAAAACAACATTTTGCGTAATTCCTTCTATCAAATGTTATTTCCTCTCACAATTATAAAAATTTCTATACGATAAGAGAGAGTTGCAAGCTTAATTAACAAAAAACACTTGATAAATTTGTTTTAAAAATCATTTTCCACACCACTACAATTTCCACGAAATAACTTCGTCAATTTTCTACAGTTGTTTTTAATATTAATCGTCAAAGTGTGATATATTTATCGATATAATCAAGCATGACCTTTACTTATTTATATATCTTTGAACAAAATTACGAAGTTCAATTCATTTTCCGACCGATCAGCCTGTTCCAATCTCCTTAATTAAGCCCGCGATGCACAATGCTTTTTTTTGTCCTTGCACGCAAGAATCGATCTATCGCGATTTAAAAATTAAAGAATTATATTAAATCGTCGTACATGCGATTTAACATGAAGTATCGTGTATTATACAAGCTCTAGAGAGATTGTCACTCCGTTTTTTCTACTTTTTAATTTTTATTTTTTTGTATAAAACTAAAAAAGCAATTCTCACGATTATTCTTCCACTTCCTAATGATATATTGCAGATGAATCTTTTGTTTGCGTTGTTGCACTACATTTCACTACTCGACGTGCACAATCGAGTAACGATTGTCCAATGTCGAAATCAAAATCAATAGTTTATTGCGGTCGCTCGTCACTGGGCAAAACGTCTCATTTTGCTTAATTAAATCGACGTCAAAAAAATAAAAGCAATTTACGAAACTTCCAGTCTATTATCATTTTTCGAGTCTGAAATATATACTTGTACATTTGTTTCACTGCGATTTTTTTTTGTCTTATAAGTTTATTAAGTATGACAATGAGAAACATAAACGCAAAATATGTATGAAGAAAAGAAAGCGAAGGAAGTGGACGTTACGTTCCAAAAATTTGGCAAGTGCTTCGAAAGCGAATAGTGTTGCTAGATAGATAAAAGACGCGTGTTTCTACAGTGCGTGGGCATCACACACTGTACTCACGACAACGAACGGTAAATCAGGCGAGAGAGCCTTTAACCTGATTGGGGTCGCGTCGCGGTAGTTTTCCCAACGGACCGTCTCGTATCTATTTGAAAAAAAAATTACTCACTCGGGAAATAGCTTACTCGTATATTTTACAGCAGCGCAACACCGATCTTTGTCATGTTGAATTAACATCGCGTCAACTTGATGATTATTCTTTGTGTGGATCGAGCAATTTAGTTACATCGGAACACTGAAATCGCGTAGTTTGTCAGAAGAATAAATTCACAAACGCGCTCACGACAACGAAGTAAACAGTACCAAGATAGCGGCACCACTGACTCCATCTCCATCATCCATTCTACTAATTCTACATTTCGCTTGCTCCACCTGGGCTTAGGCCTGGAACACAGTGCCTTTTGTCTAATGCGTAAGAGAATCAACCAATCAGAATCTTCCAATTTCAGTTTGAGGAGGAAGATAGAAAGACGCTGATTGGTTTCCTCTCTGGTTCAAGTGAGTCGGAAATCATTTTGTCATTCTGCACATGCGTCACTATATGGCGGCAAATATACGATAAATGGAAAATCAGCACGAGTGGAGAAACTTTGAGATTTGATGAGATTAGAGACGTTTGACTGTATGTGTTTTGTTAGTATTTCTCTCTTACTTATAAAGCGCGAATAGATTGCAACTTTAGGACGAAAAATACAACGTGCCACAAGAAGAGAATGATAATTATATAATTTTATTGTAAATTATGCGTTTTTTTTTTACTTTTTCAGTCCTCCGAAAAACTTATACGCAAAATATCATCTTATAATATAACAACATACATCAAGAATTAAGTAATAATGGCGTTCAGTGCGCTTTTTTGCAATGGATATACAAATAGCTTTTGCACAGCATAAAACCTGAATCCCTTAATAAAAAATAAACCAGAGTAAAATACAGATATCAAATACAAATATCTTAAGAATTATGTATAGCACAAAAACTTTTCACAATTTGACATCTGAAACAGTAAATATCTCATTTCTACAACGTACATAAGTTTCTGTTGTCTCAAAAGATTCTCTCTTAGTTTAGGTCTCTGCTGTGTACACTATTAAGTTATTTTATTAAAACAAAATAAAAACACATATTATTTAATATATATTATCATACATATATTGTATAAATTATATCTATAGTATAGAAGTTTCTTGTAAAATACTATATTCAAATCTCTCAAAACACATTAATAATAATAGATTTTCTGCGAAGACAACTCGAGCACTTATCTCAAAAATTGTGCCGCTGTATCTAAGTTACTTGATTAGATACGTATGAATACTTTCCAAGTGTTCTTCCACACAATTGGACGTATCATACCTATAATAATAAATTCCATACACTTCTCTATATTTATTAGTACAGAGAGAGAGATAATAAATACAAAAAAGTTGGTAATGGTATACATTATGTATGTTTCTGTACTAAAATTGTATTGCCTTGAACTTCTATTTGCCTATATTATTATCTTGTAATTTTGCGCGTGTTTGATGATTCTCTTTCATAAAAACTCTCATAACATATAATCAAAACTATTGATCATCTTATAACAATCTCAATTATGTTATTTTGACATTTTGGAACTTGTTTTATTTACTTAGGCGATGGGACATGTTTAATAATTGCATCTCGGTTTTAATAATAGTCGTAGCTAGGAGTAGAAAATTTCGCGCATCTCTTATCTCTTACTCTCGATTTAACAAAGGACGGAAACGGGGAAAAATGTCAATTGGAATGTATGTGCGTTAACAAATCTCAAATTATTACAATATGTAACAGAGATGCAAATTATAAAATATCTCTCACAAAAGATGCATTTGATGTTTTATCTGAATTGTTTGCAGCATAAATTATATGGTTATGTGCGTGTATATTTAATATTCCTACTCGTTAACAAAAATTCCCCTCCCTTCCTATGTAAAGTCAATATTTTATATCTACTAATTTTATTATGTAGAATAGAGTGATACAAGATGTACATTATTATCACTCACTTCTAATATTGTCCATTAAAAAAAAAAAAAAAGGATAACAAGATAACAAGTTAACATATAATACCGTATAAATACTTGAAAAAAAAAAGTAGAAGACACTTGAGGATGATGCTGTAAAACGTTTGCGTCTTCGTGGAATATACTTCCTAATTCTTTCAATTAAAACAAAGTAATTGCAAGAAAATAGAAAACATGGTAATAAGCATTAATCTGTACAAAA